>BMAW01123000.1:86384-187935 GCA_019974015.1 Nephila pilipes | reverse complement strand
AAGATGACTTAGCTTCAACTGGATATACAAATCGTGTTCTGCGAAAAATTAAATACAAGTGTACAGTCAAATGATTCTTTAAATTTATGAAATTAATTATTTTAGAAGTATGCTTTTTAATTATTTTGAAGAGAAATAAGGAACGCGAGATATACATACATATATATATATATATATATATACATAATTAAATAAGACAAATATATCTACGCTTTGTTTATACTACGAGCTACAGATTTTTAAAAGACATTCGTTGCCAAATATGGTATTAGAAATATCTTATATATATAAACCCCCTATATATAATAATTTGTACGGTAACGGCTAAAGTTACGAGGTTCCTATTTAAAAATATTAAACTTACCCTCTCATCATAATTTATAAATTTAAAGAGCATAATTAGTTAAAGTTTTATCGTAATTTAAGTTGCTATCATAATTAGGATCAAGGCAACAAGCACCTGGGTGTTCGACAGAGTGAGGCAACTGCCGAAACTAGTTGGAAATTAAAATTACGAGGGCGCACACTGCTATTGGATGCCGTAGCAAGGGAAGCTAAGAAGCATACATAGCGGTGGGCGGGGTCTAGGTTAGGGGTGGGACTTCAGTTCGAAGACGAAAAACGGCTTCGAGAAACTGTTGTCCGTGGGGTTTTGAGAGGTTATAAAAAGAAAAATTTAGCTAATAAATTAAATTGAAATAAAAGGAAATGCCGTACCGAAACCAATTTAAAGAAGTATGCAATTAGAAATTTTGAGGGAAAATTTAAAACGCGAGGAGATGAGTTTGAAAAACAAGAATTAAGTCGAAATGAGCGCTATTAGCGACATCTGGTGATGAGAAAAGTTATGAATCTTAGGAAAATGCAGTTAACATTTAAAAAGTGTCTAATTTTCTAGAATAAAAGATTTTAAAAATTTTGAGAGTGCTCGACAGTGTTACGCGAGGTCCATTTTGACCATGGGGCAGTGCCACTTATCGATGGGAAGTCCTGAATTTTGAAAATAAACAGGTATCACTGATGCATTACTTCAGTGCGCTCGCAGCCTTTTTATAATAATTTGTATTAGTTACACCCATACCATACTTTTTCAGCACCAAATAGGTCAAATTCTCAAAATTCTTTCTATCAATAGAGCTTTCAGAAAAAAAGCTGTTTGGGAGGCAAAAAAAGTGACCTCTTATTCTTCTTTCGACAAATCTCAAGCTGTAAAGTTTATTGCGGGAAAATACGGTACAGGTTTTACAGAAGATTTATAAGTTGGTAGGAAGGACTTAGGGAAATTATTTACATTAGAGATCTCGACAGGAAAGTAATCCAGCGCAAACGACGTTAAAGTCACCCGGAGCATATTTGCGAAAACAAAAGAGACACCATAGCGGAATGGCTCTAACGCTAATGTACACAATTATGAAATGCAACTAAATGCTTAGTGTAGCAAAAGCTTTGATTAAATGAAATCCGTCCTATATAAAAAAATTCAAGTTAAAAGTACATTATAGTAAGAGATTTAAATTTATTGCACGTAAAGATAATTAAATAAAAATAAACATAAAATTCTTAAAAACAGAAAACACATGAAAAATTTCATTAAAAATCTCTTCACTCATAATTCTAAAAAAAGATTCAATTCAAACTGGTGTCATTGTCAAATATCGTATTAATGTATGTATATATATATATATATATATATAAGCACACTACATCAAACGAGTTTAAATTAGTGTTATCAGTCCTCATTGTCTTAAGAATTTATTCACCAAAAAGTAAAATGACATATTACTACAACGTTGATGTATGTAAGTGATTACAAATTCAAAGCAAACTGATCATTTAATGTAGGAAAAATTACTAATGAAAGGAGGCTTTAGTACCATGTTGGATTACCTCTAGCATGAATTCCTGATGTGATACGGTCGGGTATTGAGGCATACATGTCTCGTATGATGTCCAGCGACATCTCGTTTCCCAGTTTCTGTAAAAGCGCCTTTAATTCGACCAGACTCATAGGCTGTCCATCTTCTGTCCTAAATGATCCCAGATATGATCTATCAGTGATGAACTTGGGTATAGAGCAGTCCGGGGAAGGGTGAAAATGTAGCGTTGGCTGTTCTACGAAGCCCTTATTGTGTGTGGGTTGCATTGTCCTGTTGATAATTGGCTCCTGGGAGCCCTGCCATGAGTGGCACCCCATGTGGCTGAAGAAAGTCACGAACGTACCTCTAAGGTGTCACGGTGCCACGGATCAATATTAGGGGTGACCGTGTGTCGTATACGATGGCACCGCAAATCATCGCACCAGTTGTGAGAGCGTTGAACCGCTGTACGGCAAGGGCAGGATTGAGACGATCACCACGAAGCCTCTCCACACGTTCACGATTGTCGTCACTGCCCAGATTGAATCTGGATTCGTTGCAAAGACGACATGATTCCATTTATTTGCAGTCCAATCCAGTTGAGCGTGGCACCATTCTTAACGGAGGTGTCGATGGTGATACATACAATGGACGCCGCTGTAGCAACTTTCCTTCAGCCAATCGCCTTTATCTGCTGTACGGACTGACACAGAGGCCTGTAGTGAAGGTGTTGCCTGTGTATGGATGGTTGACAATGGAGACACATGGCGCAATTAGTGCGTGTTGTAGGATGTTACTGTCTTCTAGATTATTGTTCTGGCGGAGGCGTCTTGAGCCTGGACACCGTGAAATGGACCTTACTCTCTTGTCCACTGGTCCCAACACCTCCTCACAGTAAAGTCAGAACGGCCTAGGCGGCGAGCTCCTTGCCGAGCAGATCACCCGGTTTCCTTCATCCTTATGATTCTCCTCCTCTCGAACTCTGACAACTGCTCCTATTATCTCCGATGGTGGTGTAATGCCATCTCTGAGTAAAAAGTGTTCCTCTGAAACAGATTAAATACACGCAAACAAGCTGTGCTGACCTGTTTTATAATCCAAGGAGTCCGAAGCTCGTCGCCCTCTGGTGGCATTACGCAATGCGGAATCCCGTTGCAACTCTTATCATTTACATATCTGTCGGACACCTACCTTTGTGCCAAGTTTAGTAACAATCCCATTCTTACTCCTTGGAGCGCCAATTTTCATAGTAATGAGTGTTCATGTTGACAATGAAAAGTATTTATTTGAAAAATATCACTTCATAAACGTAATTTTTTTGCATTTTTACGCACATTATACAAACGCCGATTTCGGTTTCTAATTAATATCTAATAAAAATCAGGGATTATTGGAAACGATCCATAATTTTAAATACAACTATAATTTAGATTGAACATTAAAATTACAACTAATAGGATTAAAAGTCAGTTTAGATTCCATTTGAATGTAGACATCGAATGCGAAACTCACAAGGATAGTTGATAAGAATGCAAGAGCTAAACGACTGCATTAGAACTGGCTCTCCGTTAGGCGTTTCTACCTCTCCACTTGTACTTTGCTTGATTCGTACCAAATTCCCCTCAGAACTATCCGAACGTTTGAGAAACAGTTTCCCCCCAAGACTTACTTATTCGAATTCAGTTTCTTAAATCTTGCGTTCATCGTATCGGTGAGGGCTTTTGAAGGATATTTTTTCACCACGTTTGTTTTTCCAAATTCGTCCGAGCGCTCGTTGGTTGATTCTACACGGGGAACTGTATCGAAGAAGGGGTGTGTGTCGCCATCTCTGTTCATGGGTAGGAAAATTCCATAACCCATGGACGGGAGTGAGGACGAACGACATTTGCTTGCTCATTGTACGAAAACGTGCCTGCCATACGGATAAATGAACCGACGATGCTTTTGAGTTGCTTCCTCTGTATAACAGTTTCGTGTTAATAGAAGGTTTTTCACCGGTGAGAGTCGAGAGAGGGATAGGACTCAATAATTCAGAGCAGCAAAGAACGGATGTCTGGTAGACTACCGATTCGGGTGTTCTAGCTCTTTTTGATGAACTGGTTCGAAAGAACAGGTTCTCCTTTTGATCTTTACTCTAACTGTTCACTTCGATTATTTGTCACATACTTTTCCCAATTCAACGAAAGAAGTCACAAATGCAACGAAATAATCGGAGCTAAAATGACTGTACTCGAATCGATCGAATAAGCAAGTGAACCGAAAGGAACTGTAAGTGTTCTAAGGGGAGTCGGAACCTCCTATACCGATAATGTTAAATTGGCTGTTTTCGATGTACCTTTTCTCAAAATCTATTATAGATACAAGTTTGAAATTTTTACACAAGTAAAATACATCTGTCTTATAATACTGAAATGAGTTTTTAGCTAATTTTTAATTTTTTATCAATTTACAAAATATTATATCAGACATTGTCAAATTTCACTCTTTTTTCATATAAAAAAATTTGCAAAAAATACATTTTTCAATTTTTTTTCAAAACGCTCATTTCAGTATATATTAGCAAGCATTATGAACATGTCCTACAAAAATTACACATATATGAACAGTAATTTCTTAGAAAAGGTACATCGAACATGAAAAATTCACATTTTGAGATAAATGAGTTTTAACGTAAAAGTACTTACCTATCAAAACATTCCTGCCCCATACTCTAAATTATCCACATTTTTTTTTATTTTATCATCCTCTCTTTTCCTTTTGAGCCTTTTTCCCTTTCTAACATCTTTTGTTTTTTGTAAACAAGGATATCGAGCTTTTAACAGCCTCTCTTTGTCGAGACGTTTCATTGCCTGTATCGTATAGTCACCAGGCTCAATGTTCAATTTTCTCAAAATTTGTAGTTTTGATACATTACCTATATTGAACGAAGATACAGCATCATACGTACCTAAAGAGAGGGCTTCTATATGTACAAAAGTTTTCTTTGGTACACGAGACCATATAACGTTATTTACACTTTCATTTGGGTTTTGGGTACAGCCATGCAAACACTTTTTTGGCCCTTTAAATGGGCGTGGCCCCGTTTCAATGCTTATTTAAAACTAAGTTTTTGAAGCTTATAATTATCGTAGAGATAAAAATAAGGTATCTTTAGAAAGGTGAAAAGCTATACAATTTGGAAATAAAAAAATCTCAAATCATGATTTTTTGAAAAATTTGACGTTCCGACACCCCTTTTAAAATAATCCTTGCCAGGTTGATTCGGATTGAGATATTAATAAAATATAGGACGCGAGACCATGTCGGGTTACAATGTTTGTAAATATGTAATTTAATTCTTTTAAAAAGAAACGTTTTTTTTTGAAAAAAATATTGATTTGAGTTGTAATGAAGAAATCTGTACCCGCTAAAAAATTTCAAAAAGTTAAGAGAGAATCGTATTACAATAGCATTACAAAATGAGATTCCTGAAATATTTTTTCAATTTATCTTTTAGTCTTCATAAAAATCGATTTAATTTAAAGTCCAAGAAGGGAAATATACCGTAGTATTCTGATGAGATTGTAAAATTTATAACGTCAAATTAGAAACCTGATAAATTTATACCGTTGCCTTCCCTTATCCATGAAACACCGATTGGTCTGCCTCTGTTGGATTTTGCAACAAAACTACAGAATACAAATATTATTAAAATAGGAGAAATGAGACGTCAATGGAATCTCGGAAACAATCAGTAGGTTTCCTTGGTATTAATCACTATTCTTTGCAGTAATATACCATAAACTATTTAGTTTTGTTTATTAACCATCTCATCAAAATCTTTGTTCAATTTCCGACAATGCTATAGATGCTTCAATTTTTTCCTTCTACCAGATTTGCCACCTCCCTTTTAAAACTCCTCAACGATAGAACGGGGAAACTCGAGCAAATTTCATGTTTATCTGCCCCGCTACACGATGAGTCTTTAGTGGTATCAAGGCTCGAACCTACGACTCAACGGAATTAAAACCGACTATGGGTTCTCGGTGGAGGTTTTTAGGCTTCCGTGTTCAGAGAAAACGAATGTACAAGTAGCATAAAACAATTTAATGTATACTATATTAAATGGATAGTTATATGATCAATTTTTAAATCTTGCAAAAATATTTGAGAGAACATTAAAATCATGTGTTTTGTTATTGTATTAGAAACTGGAAAGAGTTTATTAGTATGACAAAAGTTAAGTAATTTTTTACTAAACACCAGGCGCAAGGTAATTCAGTAATACGTTTTAGTTAACTTATTGATTCTTCAAATATGGTTAATGTGTTTGTGACGCCCGTTCTTCATTATTTAACTCTACCGCCGTGTCTCAGTCTAAAATATTAGTTAATAACCACTAAAATCCAATTAAAGAAATGCGAGAACAATCTAAAACACTATATTAATAATCAATTAAGGATAGATGAGGTCGCTCTTTCTCGAATCGAAATAAATTCGTCAATTCTAGACTATGCTCTAATAATGAAATCTGATTTTACCGAATCACTTGTCCTGATTCAACCACTTCTAGCGAACAGCCCTTTCCTTTCTCAATATTTCAACTAAAATTTACGTTAATCCAATTTATAAATATCTATTATTTAAGTCTTTATCTTCTATCTCCCTCCGTTTCCCTTCAGTTCTATTTCATTTATTTATTATTATTTCTTATTCAGTTCCCTTCAACGCTATCATCCTCTAATTTATGTAATTAATCACGTTTCATTTAGGTTGGGAAGAAATTGTACTTTTATGCAATTCAAATCATTGTAATGTCCCCGTAGTTAGAGAAGAAAAATTTGCAAATAGCCCAACGTCAGATATCATTAAAATCAAAGAATCTAAATTTTTCTTTTTTGCTTATTAATATGCCATCAGTTTGTGTTTCTTTAATAATTTATGTAAAATATTATTTTAGAAAGTGTTTTATATTTAACAATATTTTTATTTTCATTTGCGTTGTTTTAAAATTGCATAATTATGATTATATAGAAATTATGATATGTGGCTGATTAAATATTGCTCACATTTATACGAATCCAATAATTCATATGAATTTGTAAAATGCTGTTGATCTGAATACTTCCAATCAATAAGAATCTGATTTTTTCAAGTATTAATTTTACTGTATATAGTATCGTCTGAACAGGGAAAATAGTGATCATTTTTTTCGATTAATGAAAACGATTTGTTTTAAATATTCAAAGAATATCTTTCATATTAGGCTGTATTTACAAACTTTATAAGACCACGATATACTTAGTAACAAAAATACCATTCGGTATCATCGTTATAAAATTATTAATAACGAAAGTTATTCGCCAAGGGTTTGTAAAAAGTTACGCCAAATCCATCTCCCTTATGAGTTAAAGCTCTAATTAATGTATATTCATTTTAATGTCCTTAGTTTAGTGCTCAGTTGAAGGATGATGAAATTTCTTACTTATGAAAAAAGAGTCCTGTTCAAATCCACATATTTAATTTTAAAGTTAAATGCGTGACTTAGAGTGGTTGCAAATTTCAATTAAACTTTTGAGGCGACATCTGATTAATAAAGGAATTATTCAAATACCTAGACAAAAAAATATCCAGATAAAACGATGGGACTCTGGTCGGCTGAGTCCCATCGAATGAAGAATGAAGAATGAAGAAAGAATGCAAGTTAAAAGGTGTGAAAAAGAAAAGTTAGTGTCGTAAAGGTTAGAGCGTAAGGGACAGATGAGAAACCCCGCCAGGCTTAAGAAAGGTCCCCTAGAAAGTGTTATAACTCGCGCATATTTGGCTAAATTTCCAAAGGAATTAAGTGAGGAATGATCCGGACTTGTGCATCTGCGAGAACAGAAATCTAAGGTAAAGCAAAAAATTATCGAATGCGTAATGGGACTGTATTTTCTCTACACATCATCGATACATCTTTAGCGATAATCATAAAACAAGACAAATTGATGCTAACAGAAAGTATTTATATTTATAGACTATTTTGGTATTCTGAGTTTTATATTGTGTTTTAGAAACATTAAACTTTTCCTCGTCGTAAAGAAAATGTAAATACAGAAAAACCTACATAGTTATTAACTTCCTCTATGTCCATCACCTGTAATATCAAGGTATTTTCGCCTTCAGTTTGCATCACAATTAGAAAAGCGGCGAATCAATAATCCACCGTTTATGAAATCATACTGTCATGATAACAAAGTTATTACATTCAGATCTTTGAATATTCAAAGGTCAAATCCTAACATACTCTACCTGCAGATAGGGTCCCTATATGCGCATTAGAGTTTAACATGTTTCCGATAATAGTTAATTACTAATCTGATCGAAACCAATGAGGTTCGAGTATTTAGCAGAGCATTACTCGAAGGTTCGAATCCTTTACATTTTGTAGATCCTTTATACGTTCACTTCTTAAGCGTTTTACACAATGAAGGAAAATTCAGGTGTCTCACATGGATAACATCAACTAATTTTAGTATGCGATAGAACCCATGTTATGTACCTACTTAAGTTAACTAGTTTTTGATAGTCACAACTGTACTACATTAGATTCATTAGATAATGGATTTTACTTATTTAAATTACCCCTCCCCCAGTTGCTTATAATTTCAAGAAATATTACACTAAATTCAATTTATGGTCACTCTCTATGTTGACTCTCTATTTAAGTTAATCATTTGCTCACTATCCCAACAAATATTACGCTAAACTCAAAGGGATATCAATCTTTATGTTAACCACCTATTTAAGTTAACCAGATAATCATAGTCCAACAATACTACATGATATTCAATTGAAGATCTCTATCTCTTCACCTCTGCAAAGTTCATGTTGACATGTGGACAGTGATGCATTTTAAATTAACTTTAATTTCATCTTTGTAAATTGACTATTAGACTTTGTAAAGATAAACTCTTCGTGTTCTAATTATTATTTGTTTATAATTTAAATCACGTAAAAATATAAAAACCTTGACCCCCTCAGAAGAAACGTTATCTAAATAAATTTGTAAGATGATTTACACTATTGTGAGAAACAGATAGATAAGCCATACAAAGTTAGAAGAAAAGCAAAAGTTAGATTGAATAGGTGTGTAGCGACTGCCCTTCATTAATTAATTCCACGGCCATCGTTCCTGTCACTTTAATAGTTAATAAATAAGATACTCCAATTGAAGATACTTTAGAACAAGTTAAAATACTTTATTTTTCAGCGAAGGCTGTAGATAAGGTCGCTCTCTCTCGAATCTCACTTAATTCGTCAATTTTGAATTAGGATCAACAAATAAATTTTTAGCTTACAAGACCACTCGTTCTGATTCAATCACTTCACACCAATAGCCGATTCTTCCCCCGAAACTTCTAAGAGAGTTTGTTTCAATTCACAAAAATATTTAAAGACCTTTAATCCAAATTATAAATCATTATCAGCATTTCGTTATCTTCTCTCTCTCCATTCATTTTACTTTTAATTTATCATTTATAAATCATTATCTTTAAATCACTTCACTTAATTTCCATTTCCCTCTAATTTACCTAATTGTGTTTCATTTTGGATTGGTAGAAAGTGTATTTTTATGCAATTTAATTTACTATTTAGTACCCGAGGTTAGTGTAGAAAAAATCGCGAATAACTCAATGTCACAGGGGGAATATACCAGTGTGTGCGTGGATCTAATTTGATATTACTGGATCAAGGATCTAACCTTGCTTCGTAGAAGTTGAAGATAAAGCTTCTTCGTGACAACTTAATCATCAGCTCGGATACGATTACCTTTGTGAGTTTGTTGTTGAAAATTTATGTAAAATTTGTTATTAAACGTTTGGAGGAATTGTGAACTTATGGAGAGCATTTCTCTAAATAACATAAATAAATAAGTTTTTAAACTAATAACCTGTCACTGTTTTAATTGATTAAAATTGGATAATTCTGTACTTTGAATTTAAGATAGAGACTTTCGTATCATGGTTTAAGATGACAGAAAAGTTAGATAATAAGGCGAAAGTTGTTACGGATTGATCGCTTGAATGATGTATTTACACTGCGAACCCATACAACTGTTTTATTTGATTCGATACATGTATGATATCTGGGCTTAGAATTTAAGTTAGAAACTTTAAAATTATGGTTTAATATGACGGAAGTGTTAGATAATATGAGGCGCGTATCGGAATTGATCATTTTCATATGATGTATTTTTCTTTTAACACTGTAACGTTTTCTTTCTGTTTTCATAAATTATTTTCTCACTTTTTAATTACCATATATTAGGTCGGAACTACTATCAAATTATTTTCCAGAATTGAGTAATTTTATTTCAAATTGAAGGACTTGTCACAGTGTAAAAGGAATACAAACCCGGAATAAAAATAGCCGTGGATGATTAATACATCCTAAAATTTCGGAAGACATGCACAGTTTAAAACGCGAATTGAATACCTTAAACGGATCTTAATCCACAGTAAAACTTAATGTTTTATTAAAGTGTCATAAGTATTTGACAGTCATTTATACTTAAAGAAATTTTGTAGTTATGCTAAATGTATTGATAGAGATGGTCTGAAATTCAATTTCTATATTTGTTAGCAGCGGTAGCCTAGTGATCATGGCCGTGGACTCGCGGCTGGTGGTTTTCGTAGAGTCGTGGGTTCGGGCTTTGATGCCACAAAAGGCTCGCCGTGTAGCCGGGGCTGATGCATGTTAAGAGATCTTCAGTTCATGCATAATATTTTGAATATATATTATTATAACATTTTAAATTCTCTAATTTTTGTTATATCTTTTAATTTACGAAACGTAATCACAGTTATATCTAATTTTATATAAATAGTTTGATTGACTAACCATTTATTAACGTAGCACTTAGAAGTGGAATTGAGATTATTTTATTAACATTGCACTGAGAAACAACACGAAATCTATTTGTGACGGACTTCGTAATTTTGAATCTGATTCAAGTATCGAGGATAAGTGATCTGGCACCTCCACACCGCGTCATAGAACTTAAAGCCTCAGCAACCACGATTTAGTGACTTTGATCTTTATATGAGTGAATATAAACTGTTTTCTACCAAGTTTCGGTACTATAAAATATACTAAATCGTAAGAAAAATACAAACTAAAGTTGATTTAGACGAACCTCTACGCAATGAAGATGAATCAACATTATATTTTCAAAATATTTGAGGTGAATTTCCAAAAAATGGCTTCGACATGCACATTATCAGTATCCCAAATTCTTTGTACCAAATTTCATGGTCCTGTATCTTGTAATCGTTTTCTCTAGGCAAAATATTGAAATATCAAACTCTGTCCAAATAGGAACATAAATATCAAACTATTAACATGGATGGATAAAAAAATCGGTTTACAATTAAATCTAATGCTTCCAAATCAAGTAATGTGCAATTTAAAATTTGTACTATTTCAGATGTTATATGAATAAAAGTATATAAATTACTGGAATGGAATTATATATTCTTATGGTTCCTTGAGAAAGAAACATGAAAATAATTTCACTATATTAAATGAATAATTTATACAAGTTATTCCAATTCATAAGGATTTTTTTCCATGAGATCGTTCATGCTTTAATTAAATTAAACTTTTATGGTGAGAGTAATTCAATTTAATTTCATTCGAATTCAGTAAATTTCCGTATCATTACATGAAGCCTTCGTCACATTGAAACTTGATAAATATTACATCTTTCATCAAACAAAAAATTGATATTATTCATGGAATGTTGCAAATTTATGCATTTTTTTCTTCTCTTTACAAGTTTTTTCTTTTTAAGATGTTCAATTTGGAAAATGTTTTTGAAGAATTTCTTACTCGCATCACTTTATATAATGTAATGTGTCTTAAGGACAGGAAATGTGAAATAAATTTAGTAACGACAGTCGGTGTGATGTGTTGCTAAGGAAACAAAAACAATTCGTCTTTTTAAAATAATTTAATATTGAAAATTTTATAGAGAATACATATGTTTTCTTTTTCTCTCTCTTAAGGCTTTAAGATGTTATAATGTGCTAAGCGATCGCCAATGTAAAAAAATTGCCAAATTTTGCAAAAAACAAGAGAAATTAGTGTCCTAGCGTATAAGTACCCGATCCTTTTACATGGTATTGATATAATGTCCAAAATAAAGGAAAAATAGTGATATCTTAGGAAATATTCACATTTAATTTAAAACTACTTTGTATGTATGGAATATTTTTACTTTGCATGTATTGCCGTCAATTTACAAACTTTTATAATCTAAGTGCATTTAAAGAAGTACTAATTCGTGAAAAACATGCGTTTATTTTTGTTTGTACGTTTGTACATTAATTGCTTACTCTTTCTCTCTCACATATATTTAAGTAGAAATATTACTGCAGAATCTATTATTAATCAAAGCTCAAAGATTGGTTTAACAAAATAAAACTTATAAATTATTGGGGGAAAAACTTTTAATAGTGGGATTCTTTTTAATACCACAACGAACATCGTACTCGAATGTTAAATTATTTTGTTAACTGTTCTAAAAACAGGCAGCGAAAAACATTTCTTAATACAAAAATCAAATTTTAACAAAGTTCACAGATGACGCATGGATTAAAAAAAAAAAGAAGCATCGTATTCATTTGCTTAGCACTGCGTTTCCGAAATGTGTTCTGAGAGTAACTTTGTAACTGTAACTGTAAAGTAACTTTGAGTCTGAATTTCAATAAAATTGAAAAGAGAATCTGAAGACCAGATTAATTAAATGTTTGGGGATAAATTTAAATCACGATCAAAAATTTTAAATTGGATTATCTTTTAAAAGATATTAAGAGTAAATTAACAAGTAAAAATTTATTTAATTTTATTTTTTTGGGAACAAATTTTTATTTCTCTTATGATATATTTAATCTAATTATATATTTATCGTTTGCTCCAATTTTAATACCCGAAAAGAATATTATCAATATCTTTAACAATTTGCTGTTTACTTTGATCTCTTATCATTTACCTTAGTTTTGAAGTCTGAAGTCTAATTTTTTATTGATGAAAAGTTTGCTCTGATTTGCTTCATCATTTTTGAAGTTTGGAACGTTTCTGTTTCTTTAAGTTTCAATAGCATGGTTAGAGTAATAATAAAAGTGTTTGGTCGTAATATTTTTTGAACTATATCTGTATTTGCTAATGTATTTATTTGTCTGCTTGCATTTATTATCCCTTCAAATAAAGGACACAAATTGAATCTTTTCGAGTCATAATTTCGCAGCTCCCTATACAAAACTTATGTGAGCAAAGTTTCATGTTTTTTTTTTAAAAAAAGTGTTCAAATTTCACTGTACATCGCTATTTGTAAATAAGTACCTTGCCAGACACAATGTTAACATTCTGGTATTAGTTAAAGTCGGGCTTGAGAAGTCACAACATGCGGTGCCCTTCTCTTTTTCTGTTGCCTTTGGGCATGGGGTGCTAATTATTAATTAGTATCCAGGCTGAGTAGTTGGCCCGAAGCTAAGCACTTAGTTAACTTTCCAAGCGAATTTAGTAATTATTTATCAAACCCATAGAGATCAAGGGCTACCCAGGCAAAAACCATTGGGAATCGAAGTTTGTGGGTCAGCAGTGCTCTCAGACAGATACACTAATTACTAAGCCACTTCCTCTCTGGAACACCTTCATTTTTCTCCCTACCTAACACCGCATGAAATTCACCCATTTTTACAGCTGAAAATGAAATTGATATGACACCGCTTTGCTGACTCTGAAGAAATGATGGAAAATGTGAAAAACAGTTGAAAAAAGTTTCTGAAAATAGTTCCTAGGAGAGTTTGGAGCAATTATATGAAAGATGGGACAAGTGTGTAAATACCTGAGGCAATACTTTGAAGGATGATAAAGTAAAAAAGTTAATTGTAAATAATTTTGATAAATTGTCATTGACCAACTGAAGAAAATTTTGGATCCCATTAGTAAAAGATGATTGGGGCAAAATGATAATTCCACAAACAGAATTTGTCTTATAGTGTATAGTATTTTTGTTTTATCTTATCTTATTGCAGTGGTATTCATACAACAAAAAGTGTATTGAATATTGATGACGTTATTTTGAAAAGCTGCTTATGAAGCCTCACTTCTCAGTGATATTTGGACATTTACGGTAGTAATTTCAATTTGAAAATGAAGTGTTTTTCCTGAAAATTCATTAGATTTTCTCAAAAATTCATTTGAATTTTTCATAGTAACAAGTAAGTAAATCAGAATGAAAAGATACAAAACACACTGGATAAATTTATGGAAAGTTTTTATTTTCTTAAAGAAAATCAAGAAGTATTTTTAAATTTATTGTTTCAGAAACAATTCATCGGCTTTTTAAAAATTTCGATCAGGATTAATGCACATAACAAAAACAGCATGAGTTAGACTAAGGTATTACAAGATAAATTCGTAAAGGAGAAATGAGAACTACAAGAATCACTTAAATGAATGAGTTCTTTCGATGCATTTCAAAAGTAATTTCTTCGTTGTAAGTGGTAAATAAATGGAAGTAATAAAAAGAATTTCAAAGCACACTTGAGGAGAAACATCAATCGATCAAAAATCCTGAAGCATTGGTATATTGCGGTAATATTTCAAACTTTCAGGATTGCGAACAGTATCTTCGTTGTAAGGCTGGTTGTTGATGATCTTCTTCACGATTATTTCCATTTTCTTGCTAGTAATGTTATACTGGAACAGATAAGTTTGTTTTAAATTCGTAAAAGAAAAATGAATTATTTAATTTTTATTTCTCTTCTTACTTTAAAAAAAAACAATGAATTAAAATATTAGATAATATAACTCTTTGCTACCTAACCTAAGACACTAAGTCATATTTTGAATAACCTAGAAGAAAGGAACACATAATCAATTTAAATAAGTAATGATCCACTCGAGAATAAAATTGGATTTGACTTGATAAGGGTAAGTGAAACTTTACTAAAATAAACAAAATAATTACACATTTTTACTGTAAAACTTGAGTGATATTAGAAGAAAAAATTGCGAGTTATTATAATATTTGATTTTTTATTGATCCTAAGTTAATTGAAAGCTGCTTTAGAACGCCACTCAAGAAAAATATTGTAATTCATTACAGTTAACTTAGTGGCGATAACAGTGAGAAATCGTTTTCTCTTAGAATAAAAGAAACTGCTATTTTAAAAAGCTTAAAAAAACTTTGATTTAAATGCTTTCTAAAACAAAATATGCACGATTCACATCAAATTTCAGAGATTACAATCTTCTGTAGTATAAACAATGCAATCACATGGCATATTTATTCTCACCTATCATCTTTGTTCATTTTAATAAAAGAAAGAGAAAGGGTATCCCTTGCTGTCATGAAAAAACGATATGCTTTGTAGAAGCTAGAGATTAATTCTCGAGATCTTTCAATATATGCTCCTTTCAAGACGCGATATTTTTTCGAACATTCTTTTCCATATGTAATGTAATGTGATTAATAACCTTTTATACATCAGGATAAACTATATTATATATTATATATAATAATATATATATTATATAATATATATATATATATATTATATATAATAATACATATATATATATACGTTCCAGAGTTCCACTCGTAAAGTGAAGCAGTTTTACCTATACAAATTAGTGTAAAATATGTATCTCAAAAAACGGTCAAAGATTTTTATGTGTTATTGAAATAATTATACTTAAAAATAAATAACTCTTAGATTATCTTTTCCTTATTATTTACTATCCGTTTTTTTTTTTGGTGCCATAAATAAAAACCACTTGATGGTTTTTTCACTCTTTACTATCAACGATAAACTTAATAATAACAATTACAATTCTGCAGCTTATTTTCATTTTAAATTTTTTTAATTGCACAAGACAAATTCCTAGAAATATTTATCTGCTGCAGACCTAGAGCTGTTGATCGCGAAAAACACCAAAACAAAAGGGCTCTGGGAAAGCTAGCGTCTATCTAGCCCATCTGATCTGTCTGGAAAACAAAATTAAATTTAACTTCTTTATGTATCGGTATACCATGTGGGTTTGACAAACGAGGGGCAGCTAGATCTACCTAAGAAACCCACTTGATTACTGCTCACGTATTCCACGGATTCTCGACATTTATCACATGGTTGCCACGTTGACTATCAGCAACGTGGGTGAAAGGGTGAAATTATCAGCCGAGAAACGCAACGGAATAACATTAATTGACTACACAATAACATTTAAAATAAATTGAAACAAGCCAAAGCGACATCTGACAGAATTAGGTTCATAGTTTATCCTAGCTGTTGTACCTTCGATCGACATCAAATGTTTGGTGTGCAATTAACAATAACAAGCTGATCGGCCAAATATTTTATGACGGCATGTTAACGGGTGTATGTTATTGAAATTGATACAGAAAGTAATACCAGATTTTGTGGAGATTCTGCCGTTGTTTAATTTTCAGAATCTATGGTTTTAACATGACAGCGCACCTGCTCATCTCCAGCGAAGCAGGACCTGGTTAAGGAATTCGTGAACCAAAAAACTAGATATAGCGGTTTCGGAGAGTCAGTGGAGTCAGATCAGGCCTCCAAATTCTCCTGATCTGACTCCATTGACTTTTTCCTGTGGGGATGCCTGAAACAGTAGATGTATGCGACCCCTCCTCAAACATTGCAAGACCTGAAACAAAGCATTCCGGATGCTTGTGCCAAAGTGTCACGCTCTATGCTCCAGCATGTGCAGCGTGACATTCAAACGAGGATCCAAATGTGCATTACAGATGACGGTGAGAAGTTTGAGCATCTCAAATAAAGGTATATTGTTATAACTAGTTGCTTTTTCTTTTTCCGATCATTTTGATACGTCACAGTGTAGAAAATCACGGAAAAACAAATACTCGTTTTAACCATTCTATTCTGCGCATTAATGTCCATAAGGTATCATTTCGAACAAATCGATAATGCTCTACAACTTTGTAAATCACTTTTTTCCCTATCTCATTTCGTTTTGAGATTGGAATGCTAACTCCGTAGTGTCCCACCAGGTGGCGCTATACGGGCTTCATTCAGTAGGCTACTTTACTATACGTAGACATCACTTTTATGAACATTGCAGAAGTCTTTCCGATATAAAAAGGATGGTAAGGGATTTTAGTGAACACCCTGTGTTTATATATATATATATATATATATATATATATATAGTGCAGTCTTTTATAAATACTATCAAAAGCAGCAAAATATCAAAGTTATGGCTAAAAAAAAAAAGGGTAATTCTCAAGACAAATATGAATACTCTGTAAAAGAAAGGAAAATAATCTTTGCTTAATGAATATGAACATGGATAGCAGAAAAAATAAGTTTTTCATGATGTTATGGTTACAGTGAAACGTACCGGTATTTCTTGTATTTCAATTATAACATCTGGGACATGTAGAACTGATAAATGTTTCTCAATAGCCTTCCGAATTCGAACGACGAGTTTTTCGCTATAAGTGTGACCATTTCTGATCTTTAAGAATAGAACCGCTCTTTCGTCCATATCTTTGTTGTATTGTGAAACACACAGACTGTCCTGTACTTCAAGAAATGTTTCCACTGCAAAGATAAAAAAAAAGTGCATACAATACCTTAAGCAGATCGAAAATTTAAAAAGTTACTGTGATTGAAAAAAATCTTTTCTATATCATTTTACTGTAACTAGAATATTGCAAGATATAACAAAACATAATGAAGGAAATGACTGTTTTCTTCCGAATGAAATATAAGTAACACATACATAGATAATGAAATTATTTCAATTTCAAAGGAATAGAGCTCATTAATATATGCAATAAACGTTGCACAACATCAGTGTTTGCATATTAATTGTAATAGTTCATCAAAGTTGTAGTCATCACAAAAATTGGACACTATAAATAACCCTTGGAATTTCCATCGCAACCGGAAGACATTGTATTATTGTTACTATGTTATTCATATTATTGTTCAAAAAAGAGAACTAAATTCTGATATTAATTAACTTATTTATAAGCTTAATTAAAGGAATTATTTCTTCTAAATACAGTTTTTCAATCTTGGAATCCAGTTTCTTTCACAAGAATTTATTTTGCTTATAAAATTATCCTAAACAGCAAATTTTATAAAATTTAATTTGAAAAACTTTTGAGTTTTGCATATTTACGAAATTACTACTTTTTAATATTTAATGAATACCTGAAACATCGGAGGACAAAAAAAGTTTCTACTCAACACTTTTTAGAAATAATCGCATCTTACAATATATAATTTTTTTCCAAACCTAAAAATGTTAAAACTTGATAAAAGTAATTTTACTTATGAATAGAAAGATATGTTAAAAGCTGCTAGAAAAAAAAGGAACTGAAAACATGCCAAAATTTTTATATATTTCCATTCATTATCTCACAAAATCTAAAAATTCAAATTTCATGCAATTCCTATGAATAGTTAAGGATATAATCAATGAGAAACTTGCGATATAAAAATTGCCCGTTTTAAAGGAACGTATACCTTTTGCTAGCATTTCATTATGTCTCCCCATTTTTCGACTGTTGAAAATTAATTGTTGCCAGCAGTGATTAGCGATTGAATCCGAAGCATGTTTGTATATACTTGGGTAATCTTTGGTCCTAATTATATTGGTCGCATTCTCTTCTTGGGTTCTATTTTGACAAGATATCTTTATTTGCTGTTACAGAAATTTAATATTTTAGGGGGCCATTGTATGATGATCCCTTGGTTCTCAATACATAATTAATCCTTTAAGTAATAATACAGTGACAAATAATATAGTGATCTAGTTAGCCAAGGAAGAGTTTGAAAATCATGTAAGTAATCAAAAGATATGCAAACTAAATGGGACCTGCCATTATTATGTTGTAAATAGACTTCGTGATGACCTACTATGAAGTAATAATATGAAGGGTAACAAAATGGTAACTGGATGTCACTAGAATATCTTTGAGTAGTGGAAGTTATACGCAGGACTATTATTGGTCCTCATCGCAACAGTAGTAATTATTATGTGTCTGCCTGCTTAGGAACCCAAGCTCTACACATCCACACACACAGATACAACGGTTATCTGCTTTAAGTCTTAAGAAATTCGCTATCATTGAACACTATTGCTAACTTAAATCGGAGATGTGGATAAAAATTATGATATCTCGCTGTTGCAACTCTTTACAGGGTATTAGTTGAGCGATAGTAAGGTGCGCTAGGACAAGGTAGACATTTACATACCACGAAAACTTAGCAATTTCCAGTTTTGGAATCCCAGGTATAACATGGCTGTTACGTTCCGAAGAACAGACAAATCTAGTTATAGCGTGCAAAGAAGTGGGTTGAGTTACTAAAATAAGACCAACATTGATTTAGGGAAGGCTTTTTAGGGTTTTTTTAATGGCTTTAACGAAAAAAGTGAAAGCAATACTGCTTTCCCTTTCAGAGTACTTTTCACATTTTTTCATACATTTTATTAATCAAGAATCCCTTTATTATACTTATGTATAGTGTAATGTGAGAATAAAATCCGAAAAAAACATACAAATAAGTTGTATTGAAAAGGCAATTATAAAATACTATTAAATATGATAAGTTAAATATGTCTCTGTTTTTATCAAATTAAAAATTAATATATTAATAATGAAATATATTCTATAATACAAATAGGAATTCTTGTTTTGATTTGAAATAAAAAAAAATGAATTTTTAGGAAAATTTCATATGTGTAAGATTTACTAATGTGTTTTTCTTGAAAAGTAGCATTAAATTGTGGTATGTGGTATTGAAACGCGAGAGAAGGTGTTATGTGCCAAACGAGACTCTCTTTAGAGCCAAGAGATAGGGCGATGACGTCATCTAGTTTTGTATTAAAATTTGATACAGAAAATATATTTTATACTCCATGTGAATTATTTTGTGGAATCGTAGAAATAAACAAAATGAATGATGTGAAACAAGTCTGTTCTATGAATTTTTTTTAATTTGGAATTTAATCAAGTACCTATTTAGGAAAACCGCAGTCTCACACGGAATCAAAATTTCTTACATCCGAATAGCAGATTTAGTTCACACATGTGGTAATTTTTTTTTTCTATGCTAATGCAGTTAATGTTTTTGCAACTCAATACAAACACTTGTAAGAAAAATTAACAGCGAGGTCTGTTAGCTATAAATAGTGATTCCCCGTATTTTCTCCTTTAAGTTTACAGATTCTCTGAAATTTTCAGAGACTTAAACTTAAAATCACCTGAATGAATAAGATAATACCTTTTCTAATCCATCAAAAGGAAAAAAAAGTTATATAACTAATTCGTCACCCTTTCAAAATTCAATCAGTCTAATTATCTTTTTCTGAACTCTTACCACTTACATAGAAGTTGCACCAAATTATAATTCCTTCCTGTTTTACTTCTTTTCCAAGTGACCCTGTTTTTATATTTTCCATTCTTTAAGCAATCATTAGTTTAATACTGAATTGCTATTAATTCTGCGGATTATTTGCGATTCACCTTGATATTTTAATTTTACAGGAAACGGGGCAGAAGTCTTGATATTCACGTTAACAATATACACATGTCCATATATTATACGATGTCAGGATTACGCATAAGATTTTTCTCTTTTGCTTTGTTGAATAGATAAAAACTCTGAAAATCGATCAACTTTCCATTGCTAACAGAACTAAAATGTTTATTTAATATTGTCCATAAAATATTTGTGTCCCATTGCTTACCTCAATACTTTGATGCATTTCTCAGCTGTAATAAAAACTTATTTCCATATTTCATTAGACTGACAGATTGGGGCAAAGTTGTTTCAACATGCGGCTTGCGATCTGCTAGACTCCAAGTATATACATACTTCAGAGGTCAATATAAGTTTTCCATTTTAAAAGAGAAAGAGCAAGAAATAAATAATCATTCGTACGAATAATGTTTTCTGCCCGTAGCTGTATTTTATGCATGCAATATACAACAAATAAAAATCAGTTTTTAAAAGAATGGATCAAATGTAACTTGACATTTTGAAAACAAAATATTTTTCATTATATAACAAGTCAATTGAAAAGTCTCCGGCCTACAATAGTAAAACACATTTTTTGGGCAAAATTAGTTTTTTTTTATTCAACATAATTCCCTACAAGGGAGATACACTGATTATAGCGACCCTCCAACTTTTCGATACCATTTTTATAGTACGATTTGTCCTTTGCTTCAAAATAGGCCTCAGTTTCAGCGATCACCTCTTCATTAGACGAAAATTTCTTCCCAGCGAGCATTCTTATGAGATCTGAGAACAGGAAATAGTCGCTGGGGGTCAGATCTGGAGAATACGGTGGATGAGGAAGCAATTCGAAGCCCAATTCATGGGTTTTTGCCATCGTTTTCACTGACTAGTGACACGGTGCATTGTCTTGGTGAAGCAGCACTTTCTTTTTCTTCAAATGCGGCCGTTTTTCGGTGATTTCGTTCTTCAAACGGTCCAATAACGCTATGTAATAGTCGCTGTTGATGGTCCTTCCTTTTTCAAGGTAGTCAATGAAAATTATTCCATGAGCATCCCAAAATACAGAAGGCATAACCTTGCCAGCCAATTGTTGCGTATTCCCACGCTTTGGAGCGGGTTCATCGTGTGCAGTCCACTCGGATGACTGTCGATTGGACTTCGGAGTGAAATGATGGAGCCATGTTTCATCCATTGTCACATATCGACGCAAAAACTCGGGTTTGTTACGCTTGATCATCTTCAAACACTGCTCCGAATCATTGTTTTTGGTCAAAAGTGAGATCGCGCGGTACCCACTTTGCACAGAACGTTCTAATACCCAAATATTCGTGAATGATATGATGTACACGTTCAGTTGATATCTTTAGAGTGTCTGCTATTTCATTCAATTTCAATTTACGGTCATTCAAAATCATTTTGTGGATTTGTTTAATGTTTTCGTCGGTAACAACCTCTTTTGGGCGTTCACCGTCTTCGGTGCTCACTTCACCACGTCTAAACTTAGCATACCAATCCTTGATGGTTGATTTTCCTGGGGCAGTGTCCAGAAACTTGGCATCAAACCAAGTTTTTGCTTCAACTGTATTTTTTCCCTTCAAAAAGCAATATTTTATCAACACACGAAATTCCTTTTTATCCATTTTTTTTTCACAATAACAAAAGTTGCTTCACTCAAAATGCTATAATTCACAAACTAATGATCCGACAGCTGTCAAATTTATACACGCATCTTTTGAGGGTTAGGGCTAACTGAAACACATATGGATTTAATTCTAATAGCGCCATCTATGAGTCAGGCTGGGGACTTTTCCATTGACCTGTTATATATATATATATATATATATATATATATATATATATATATATAAAATGGAAAAAAAATCATTAATGTAAACATAACAAATTAAATAAAAATTCACACATTTTTGTCTTCTGAATATTCTTCTTTTTTTTTCTGTCATTGACAATTGAAAATAAGTCAAAACATTAATTTTCAGTTAAAATATGCTTACCAATACAGTAAATCTCGGAG
This sequence comes from Nephila pilipes, assembly GCA_019974015.1. NCBI lineage: Eukaryota > Metazoa > Arthropoda > Arachnida > Araneae > Nephilidae > Nephila > Nephila pilipes. The sequence goes on along the minus strand of BMAW01123000.1, from coordinate 165,499 downwards.
GCTCCGAAACGAGTCCCTTTCGGATTCAATGTTTCGTCGCTAGGAAAGAAGAAGTAAATTATTTTCTAATCAACATTAAATTTTTTTAAATCGTAATTGCAATGTTCCAGTGACCTATCCATGTAGAATATTATGAAATTTCGGTTGGTTCTAGGAATTCTATGAAAGTTATTAAAACCGTCTTGTAAAATACCAGAAGAGGTTTTGATGGTTGACCGGCTGTCCGGTCGATAAAACCCGATAATAAAAATTTCCTTGACTCCGAAATTGAGATTTTCTTTAGTTTAAATTGAATAATTATCAATACAATATGTTTATTTTATATCAAATTCGAAATTACATTTATATTCTTTTTCACCTAAACGTTCCTTACCCTATTCGCAAAGGCTTAGAAATTTCTTTTACAGCTCTATATGAAGACAGATTTGGATTTGATCATTTTTGCGAAATTTAGCTCATACTAACTGCACAAAATTGAGTGTTGTCTTAAATCTTTAGATACTTGCGTTTTCTTTCTACATTAAAGAATCATTGTTGAGCAGGAATTTCTTTGTTTTACTCTCGTAAACTGTAGTGTTCCCCTCCCCTCCGAGCAATGGTTCAGAGCCTTCGCTACGCGGCGTTGGCAGCGCCCGCGAGGAGAGAGAGAAAAAAAGTGGGTTTTGTGAAGTCAGTTGAAGGTCGTAGTAGCGTGGGAGCAGTTGATTAGGCCTCCCTAGGACTGCTATGAGCCTATTTTAATCTTTAAATAAAGTTTTGTTAAGTTTTTAAAAGACGTAACTCATTTCACAATATCTTCGAACCACAATCAAACATTACATAAACATTAAGATAATATTTTCTTATAATATAACTTCGACTATCGAATCCATTTTCATTTATATATATTTATCATTTCATATCTATATCTGTGGAGTTTTTTTCAAAACATAGAAATGCATAACTTGAAGATAAATATTTTTTTAATTGTATATCTTCCAGTATTTGAAATATTTTTGATAGTATTTCTTATTTTAAAGTTAGAAAATAAATCATGTTTAATACAGAATGTGTTTCAAAACTAATGGAACAAACTTTCAAAGTGACAGAACATGCCGAAATTAACTTTTCATCATTAATCGCATGACAAGCTAAAAGGTATCGTTGGGCAAGTTGCTTTAATATAATGAATACAATATTGCTATTTACAATTTATTTTAATTAATTAAAATAATGTATTATATTTTAAGAAGGGCTTAGTGCTTGTTGTTCTTTAAGTTTGTGATGCAAATTAACATTATATTCCAAGTACTTGTTGCCGATAGTTATTAACAAGACAGTGGACAAGTTCGTTCACGTGAACTTTTAGGATATAACACTCAGGTGGTTCCTTCCACTTCGGACGTTTTGAGTGGAAACATTTTGGCCACGCCTCTTTTCTCTCTCAAATCCATGGACACAATCTTTTACACCGTTTAGATATCTGAAATATTGGTTCAATTAATTCCGATAGGGAAAGGAAATTACACCTACAAGGAAGTGAAAACCGGGCCCGGCTGTGTTAGAAGTTCCTGGAAGATAAGACTTCTGTAAAGTCAAGTCTTGAACTTAACTTCAAAGTTTATGCAACGTTAAAAATGTCGCCTTTCCTTTTTAAGGAGACAGCTTCAATTTAGCTGGTTGCTTTATAGGAATATAAGGATTGTTGAGAAAACAAGAACACGAAAAACAGCAAGAGAAATTGTTGATAAAATGTAATAAAAAGGCGTGTTTCGTTCATAAGAATATTGACAACATACAATGGTTCGTTATAACAATATTGAGATGGTAGACATGCTTCTTTTTTATGTGGTCTTGCTAACTTCAAGCCATATTCTGTGATAAATGTAGTATTCTTCATTTTCATCTTTAAAAATGACCCATAAGTGCATCAAATGAGGAATAATCGTTCCAAGTAATGGCTAGAACGACAAGAATTTATACAACACTTTGCTAATATATTTTTACTTCTTTTAACATGTTGGCAATAAAATAAGTTATATAAACTTCTTATGGTGTCGTAAAATATTGTGCTTCATGTACCACCATTGTTCCGTTGTTACTCGTGTTGATGTAAAGACAAGGAAAATTGAAAGTAAATCGGGAAGAAACATAGACGCATTAGAGAAAGAGGGGTAAAAATTACGTGCGATATTTGTAAACAGTCCCTACTCCAAACGTATCTTTTCATTCTTGTTTAAAAAAATCGTCCCATTTATATAGATATATCTTTAACTACTTGCAACATTGGTAGAGTTGTCCTTGTAAGAATTAATTAAACAAGACGGTGAACTCTATAAGTGGGGAAAAGAGACATCATCTATTGATATTATATACTTATATGCAGTTCATCATTAGTTTCTATTGTACTTGAAAACGCTTCATTGATTTATCTGTAATACTACAAAAATTATTCAATTGCTTACATGAATATGGGACAGAAATAAAAACATACTTGTAAGACTAATTAAATAAAACAAATATTTTGGAAGTTTCCATTTATATTTTCAAGCAAATTTCAAAAACTACATCTCTTAAAAACTTCTAGAGACTGGTAATAAAATGAATCAAATATCATGCTAATATTTAATGTGAAAAAGCAATACCTTAACCATTATTCTAAAATTTTTATTTAATTGCCTATAAACGAGTTTACAGTTTATTGTGTGACAATGTGCAAAGATAAAACTGAAATTAGTTAAAAGAATAGTTTCATAAATTAAAATGTTATGTCCTACCATCTGCAAACAATAATCCAATTTTCTGTCACAGGATTTATTATTGCGCAATCACCAGTAGCAAAAAGGTCTGAAAAGAGGAATCGTCGTAATATATTAGACAATTAGAGTGAAATATTTACAAGATTCGTATTCAGAATAATAATTGACAATTTATTATAACAACGAATAATTTATTGCACAACTTGGGAATTCTTAAGGGAAATAAATGTGAAACATAATATGACAAAAATAAACTATTTCATGTGCATCACCACTTTCTAATTTATTTGCTTTTTTAAATAGAAATGACGTGCAATCTGTATTTCAGTAGGTTTTGTGGATTTCATCGTCACTCTTGATTTTCTTACTTGAAGCGATTTTGTTTTTTTGAAAATGCAAGGTGAACTATTTTTCAAATTAATTTCAAGTCGGAGAATTCAGATTATTTTTCTTAAAAGAAAATATTTGAGATGTAAATTATAAGTTCAAGAATATATACTAAACTTTAATAATATGACATTAGCCTTCGAGTATTGCTTTTTATTAATAAAATTTTAAAATATTCCTAGATTAATATAACAATACTTACTTTTCCCTATTTCTCTCAAAAATAAACAATAAAGGAAAGACATTTATTTACAAAATATTGAAAGACCTAAAATAATTTCAAATTGAACTTATCAAATCTCTGGATTTTATAATAGGAAAATATAATTATGATGGAGAAGTGACGCATGGCAAGATGTGCATTGTTTCGATACAGCAAAAATTCTTTAATCTTCTTGTGTGACTTGTATGATATCATTCATTTTAAAGTCATCCAGTAAAGTAGTATTAATACTCTTGCAATTATTTTATGTTATTTATCTGGATGCACCTACTTTTAAAGAGTTTTCTTTAACTCACATTGTAACTGTGTCTGGTTCAAAACTTGAAAAGCTTTTTTTCTGAAATTTTAAAGCGCTCTACTGAGTTGAAATTTTCTATACACGATTGTTTTGAATGACAATACAATAATTTAATTATAATTAATAAAAATTAATTTAGTTAAGCTAATTATTTGAAGAAAGTTTAATAATATATCCTTTGCTTTAATTTTAATTACATTTAGCTCAAATATATTCAATTTAATAACATAATTTATCGTTTGCATTAATTTTAATTATATGAACCTTAATTGATTAGCATAACGCTTAATTGAGCTGAAAATTTTCCCGCATATTTATTTTAGATGATAAATTTAATAAACGCTAAATAATAAAATAAATTATTAAAACTAATTATTAAATAAATTCAATTTGACAAGAAATTCCCTTTTGCTCTAAAAATTTAAAGTATGAAAAATTATGTTTCGTAAAGTTTGAAGTTTGGAAGAAAACTCATGTTAAAAAAAAATCGCTTTTTATCGGTTATATTAAAATAATATTCTGCAATAACTGAGTGCGTTTCGAAAATCTAATTCGTTTGCCAATATATCTAAAAATATCGTCTCCGGAAAAGTTAGCTTAATTGTATATATTATTGTCGATTATGTAATATATTATTTGTAAGAATATGAATATGACAAATAAATTGTATTCTATTTCTTTTATAATTTAAATCTAATTAGTTCAATTGCTTAGCCTGCTGTGGAAGAACGAGAAATTCAGTTTATGTTTCGTCTTACGAAAGCATTTGAATACAATTTTAGGATGATGGTTAGTTTGATACCAGAGGTAAATAAGTTTCAAGTATTTATTTAAACCATTTATTTATTAAATAAGAATACCTGGGTACTTGGAGAAATACTTTTCACGATATGCAGATCCATCCACATCGTTCCAAAATCCAAGGGTTAGAGTAGGCGTGGATTTTGAAAGCACTATTTCGCCAATCTCGCCAACAACTCGATTACCTGTTAAATGTTTTATCTCAATAAGTATTTTCATGAAGTTAAACATACGAGGAAAATATCCGGAAAATAACATCTATTTGCCAAAGAACAAATTCAGTATACTTTCGATTCTTTGTCAAAACTAATTTGACATCCAAATTATTATTAACTACAAGAAGAAAAATTGTAAAATAATCGTAATAGATACCGGAATTCATTAGTGGGACTTGTGCAGTTGTATACAAGAATATGTATTATATAAACAATACACACAGATTATTATCTTTCGTCAGCATCAGGCGATAAAAGATATTTCTGAATGGCGGATAATAATTTCTGACAATTAAATATCATCATCAAATAAATTTTTCAAACTTTAAGGAATTCTGGAATTTATTATGAAGTTTTTAGGATAAATGGATACAGAAACTAACTGAAGCTCATTATTAAATATACAATTTTTTTTTTTACTGTATCATTAGAAAAATCATTTGTCAGATTCTTATTTTAAAATTTGTACTGTAAGTAAATGTTTCTATCCTTACATGGTAATTATTTCTTTCATTATCCAGAACTATAGCATAAATTTGATTACATGTAGTTTAGAAATTATTTAAATAACAAGAAGACAAGAGTTATCTTGAAACTCTTGTCAAAACAGACTTTTCAAGTCATTGTTAAGTCTAAAGGGATTCGCTTTAAGAAACTCTTCGTGACAAACAAAAGCAGAAACCCCTTAGTGATTTTTAGAATAAATAAGGAGGTCTTCATTGATTCAATTTCCATTGGAGGAAGATATCATTGAATAAATTTCGAGAGAGGATCGATGCAAGGATATATTTACGAAACAGCTAAAAAAACCACGTTTACTCCATCATAAAAGTTTCTAAGAAAATCAAAAATTTAATTTCTTAAAAATCTAATACTTCACTTGCTTATTTATTTGTTTTAAGCATCTGAGAAAACAACATGCTTTTTTTAAAATCTGTTTTTGCTTTTCCGCCGTTAGACGGCCCTCTGTTATACATGCGAGGTAAAAGTATTTGCAATGTGTGCTATGTTGCCTCGGGCGCTGTACTTTCGTGATGTCGCAGTCAATTCTTAAGATCATGAAAGTAATTCTAATAATGCCATTAATACTCAATGATAATCCAATAAGCATCCAAATTATTTAAATGTAACGCCATCTGTTTCCATCATATATATATATATATATATCAAGGCTCATTATTCTTTGAAAAAATATCGCCATTTCGTAATATCCACCACTCACTCTCATTCAAAGCCGATAGACTCCTAGTATTTATATAATTAATTTAGAATCGGGGAATTTTGAATATAATTGATTAAGGTTATTAACTTAAAATGGAACGTGAGCTTTCTCCTAGATTGGATGCCTAAAATATTCTCCACTTCTCCTACCTTCAGGACTGCTATTAGTTTTCTATCTTAAAATTTCAGACTAAGTAAGACTTTAACAAATGAATTCGCTCTAATTTTAGCACTCTAAGTTCTAAACAGAAGCATTTATTGCACTGGGTACTAGGAAAAATTGTATACTTATTTTTAATTTCTGTTTATACAAGATATAATGGTTCTTTAGGACCAAGAGCTCCAAATTCACTTTCAACAAAGTACTCTGAGAAGTAAGATTAATTTTTTAATAGTGTATAGTTAAGTATTCATTATTTTCTGACTATCTCTTGCTGTGCTAACGAGAGAGCTAGCTCCACAGTTCTGATCACTTGATACTGTCATCTTGAAATTTAAATTTTTTTGAAGGAAGATTAATTTCAGTTACAGTTTCTGATTGTGATTATTTATTTAATTGGACTTTATTAACTTGCAATGGGAAAATACGTGGTAGAAGCGTAGCGGGGGAATTACAAATTCTTATCCTTTCTATGTTTTGACAGTTAATTGATTTGCATCACACTTTCTGCAACAAGGTGATTATTTGCGTAGGACCTCTTAATTCTGAAACTCGGTCAAGTGACAAGGAGGGTACCTAAACTAGCGAACCAGATCTCTTAACTTCCTCACCAACCTTGGGACATTTACTCCCGCCAAATGTGACATGCATTAGCCCAACTATTTAGTGGAATAGATCACGAGCCTACGACTCCACTTAAGCTATTTCTGTTTTGAGTTCACATCCCTAACACTAGGCTGCTATGGCCTAGTCTAGTCTATGTTGCACTGTCATGCAACAGTATATTTTGTCAAATTTCTTTACCAGTTGTTAAAAAAATTTAAAAATAATTACCAGTTATGTCAACTACTTGCACCGAGGCTCCGAACAGCACAGTATTTAATTCTCCTTTATAACCAGGCAACAATTTTGATACTGTCATGAAAATACTTGCCATTTCTGTACATCCTAATACAAAAAATAATTCAGATTTTAAAAGAAAAGATAACTGTTCTTCCATAATCGCATATCTATTCTTTATAAAAGAAAACAAATTTAGGATTGGACAAAATCAAAAACTACATTTTCAAATTAAAATAATATAATTAACACGGAAACTGAAAAACACATTCACTTAACTGCAATTTTTCGTTTTTAACATTCGCTTTCTTGGAAGTTTAAAACATGATTAACGATATGATAACATGATTCTCATCATTTAAACCATTACATACCTTACCACTAAACATGATTTACATGATTCTCGTCATTCAAAACACGATTGACGGTAGTAAACAGTATTGTTCGTAAAAATATATGTTCTACTAGGTATCATTAAGCTCAGTATTCATGAATAGCGGAATGGTACTGATGTTCAAGCTTCCGCTTATCAAATACTACTTCGCTACCAATAAAGTGTGATTTCGCCTCGTTTATAATAATTCACCTTTCAATTTAGATAATTAACCCTAAAATAATAAGAAATCTTGTAAATCTAATAGGGTCAAAATGTTCCCAGAAGGGATCAACGACAATTTAATAAAAATGTGTACGGTATTTGTACTGTATTTTCATTTATATTCTCCTACATTTAAACTATTGTACCACCGTTGGTATAATTGTTTAAAACACTCCTGAAAGTTATGTTTTGACAAGTGCCTTCCGCTACCTCTTTGCATTTACCGTCTCCTCTTCTGAATCAGAAGAAGGATGTACCTACAATTTCATTTTTAGCCATTGAAACAGATCAAAATTCGATATCGTTAGGTCGGGAGAATAGGGAGGACGGAGTAGAGAGATAATATCGTTCATGTATAGATACTGTTTCATAATTAAGGAACGATGTCTTAGGGCACTGTCATGCAACAGAAATCAAATGCTTCCTGTGTATTTTGAAGAGTTTTTTTTGTCTGATTGCTTCTCGTATCGTTTTAAGGATTTCTACGCAAGTTTCTTGCTTGTTGATTCGTGCGCACAATTTGTCGAACGTCTGAATGCTTTCGTCCACAGTTTTAGAGGAGAGAATCTCACTGCAATTATCTTTTTCAATACTTGGCGACCTTGACGATTGAGCTTGCGCAACTTATGCACCGCCGTATTTTTCATCGTATTGTTTCTGCATACTTTCTTCAATACCTTTAGATTTTCGGAAAGTGATTTCTCCTGATAAAATTCAGATTTCGATTTTGGTTGATTGTTTAAAGAATCCGACGAATGAAAACGCTGATTTTTCAGAAACAAGCTACAGTTTCCTCCGACAGCATCCGATGGAACTGTTAGTTCGGCACCTTCTCTACAAGAGCTGCCTACCACAGTACGAGAGATTTTTCTTGCAATGCTCGACTGTAGACAAATCATTCTGAAAGTTTTTTTTTGTCTGTACTAGATATTTTATGTAAAATTGTCACAAAACAATTCATGAGTTCGAACATGAGCAATTTGAATACCGTGGGTCAAATATTATTCTTTTTCAAAAAATAAACATTTTTAAGCAAAAATTAAATAAAAATAATTTAAGTATTGTTAATATTACTACTTTAGTTTTTATCCTAAATTTTTCAGACCCTTTTCTGATGGAAAATAGATATTAATATTGACTTCACATTTTGCAAAGTACACTCTATAACAAAAAAAAATGACGCACGAAGAAGGAATTGTCCGATGGAGACAAAAATTGGCGGCTAGGAAAATTACGTACAGAATAGAAAAGGATTAAATTCCAAAAAAATTGATTAATTGATATCAGAGTTACAAAGTAACGAGCTCAATAAGGTGTTGACCCACCTCTAGCCTGGATGCAAACTGCCGCACGAAATGACAGAGAGTGATAAAGCTCCCCAATGTTCTCCTGTGATATTTCTTGCCAAATTTGCTCCAATTGTCGGACTAGATCATCAACATTCCCTGGTAGAGGCAGTCGCCTTCCCATCCTATCCCACGAAATCGATCCACTTTCAAGGGAAACGGCACCCCAGACTATAACCCTGGTTGAGGGCCTGTGTGGTGTGCAGTAGTGAAATCAGAATCGATACACTGCCCTGGGGATCTCCAGACACGTTTTCGATGACCGTCAGGACACAGCTGGAAGCGGAATTCGTCACTATACGTCCTCAATCAGCATCATTCCAACCTGATCGAGCCAAGAATAACAGTAATCTGGTTTGACAGTGTGCAGGCGGGAGTGGAAGGTGGCGTAGCGGTCGGTACGAGTATAAATTTCGCTCTATAAATTTCGTCTGTGAATGGTCATGGTGGGCACTCGTGTGTGGGTCGCACGTCTGTTGGTTGATAACGATGAATCAGGAGCTGTGACAGCTGATCTGATAATCACTCTGTCCTCCCGATCTACTATGGCTCTAGGTCGACAGCTACCATCATGACGCTGAAATCTGCCTTTGCCCACCCATTCTTGCCAGCATCTTCTAATCGCCGCATAGCTTCGACCCATATTTGCTCAAATTGCCTCTTTCAATCCAATAATACGACCCCTTTCAAACTCTGACAGTTGCTCGTAATGAGCTTGAATCCTGCGGTGAGGTATTTTTTCAGTCATTGAAAGGTATCCTAATCCACAATGCAACAGAAAATTGGACCATCTGATTGAAAATCGCTTCTTATATACAACTGGTGAGTGCGCAGTTCCGATGCGCTGTAGCTCCCGCTATTCATTCATTGGACACCAAATTTGAATCATTTGCATGCTTGGTCCAAATATCTTTGCATACGAAATTTATAACAATTGGGAACTCCTTCATGGTAAGTCGTTTTTTTTTTTTTTTTTTTTTTGCTATAGAGTGTACATACGATTTTTTAAGGGGAAAAATTCCTTTCTCAATGTATGTGCATCTAATACATGCTTTGAAAGGAAATATTTGTTTATCACTGCAAAAACTTGGGTTATTTTCATAATCTGGATATAAATAACCGCAGCGCCTATTTTTATGAAAAATTGCATGTGTGCTTATAAGTTTTTTTTTTTTAATAATATATCTTTATTTTCAATGCTAAAAAAATAAGAACTTATAATTAATTCATTTTACATCTTTATTGTTTTGATTGTATATGAAATTTACCATAAGAAGCAGAAAACAATACGTCATTCGATATTTCTTTCATTAAATCATAGTTTTGATCCTTTATTGAGCTCCCGGCAACAAATAGTTGTTTCAAGGATGATACGTCTTGCGTCTTGGCTAAAAAAATGAGATGAAAATATATTTATAACAAAATCAAACAAGGAGAGATTACTCAACTTATAGCAAGTGAATCTAATAAATAATAACACCGGTAAAAAACAAGTTTTTTGAACATGGATTTTCTTTCAAACTTCGCACTTTGCGTAACATAATTTTTTAAGATAATTACATAATTTTTTTACATAATTTATTCAAGAAAAGAAATATAAGTCCTCAAAAAGTTCTATGCAAGAGTTTGCATAGAATAGATTTAGCCACCCAAGGTGCGCTTTTCTTATAATTATAATTAAATTACTCAATTAAATATAAGAATTAAATATCAAGAAATAGACAATAGTAAACTTTTCCGATATTAAAATTAAAGGAAAAAATAAATTATGTATTAAATTGAATATATTTAGCTAAATAAAATTAAAATTAAAGCAATCGATAAGTTGTTAAACGATGGATTTGGCGACTTGGCGAGACACTTGGCGTAAAATTTAATTCTTAAAATAATTAGTTTTAATCTAATTTAAAAATTTAATTTAAATTTCTTAAAATTATAATTAAATTATCGGTGTGTTATTCCAAACAATCGTGTATAGAAAATTTCAGCTCAATTAAGTGCTTTAAAATCTGAGACAAAAGCTTTTAATATTTTGAACTAAACAAAGTTACAATATAAGTTAAAGAAATCCCATTATTCACAAAATTAGTTTAAAAAGTATCCGTGTTAGGGAAGAGACATAGGTTATTAAGAAGGTAGGCTAACTTGTAGTACTATCCATTAATCGTTTGTCTCAAATATCGTCACAGTAACCCTTCCGGCCGATGAGACTGTCTTCGACTTCATTGGATCAGAACACCGGAAGCAACCCATTGTTTCGATTATTGCCTGGTTCCCGGTGTATAATTATGAATGAAGGTGTCGTGGATGGAGACAACTTGATGAAAAAGATAACGACAACTTGTTTGTGACCAGATTTGATTAAAGTTAAAATATGAGTCATTCTCAAATTGATTTTGGAGATGTTTAATAGATGCTACAGACTATAGTAACACCAATTTGAATTAGCATCGCTATCTAACATCGGAAACAAGTACATTTTGAACCACCTTCATATCAGTAATTTATGACACAGATGTCATAAGTAATCTCAAACTTTTGTTTTTATGTACTTGTTTATTTTATTACACTATCGTTACAAAAAAAATTTGCTTAGTTAAAAAGAATGGATTATAACACGACTATAATCCTTCAGAAACCTTTGAAAAAGAAAAACAGCTAGTTCATTCTATATTATAATCAATACTTTACATCTAATCTGATTTATCAGTTCTTGATTCTAAAAAAAAAAACGCTCTTCTCGACATAAAATAGCTCCAATAATGACAGGAGAATATCATTGTTAATTTAAGTTAGAGAGTTTTTTTTATTCTAGTTTTAACAAAAACGGATGCAAGCTATAGTCCTCATTTCTATTTTGACTTAAAACTGAATCAATTAATTCTAAGAGTACAGAAGAAAACGAAATAGAATTTTAGCTATTGGCTTAAGAGTTCCAATTTTGATCAACAAAAGGCGTTGTTGAAGCAAGTTAGCTTACCATTGTTTGCTGCCATCTATTAAATGGAATCAGAATAAATTTGACCCCGATTCAATGGTAAGTTTCTGACAACCGTTTGTTGCCAAATCAATTTTGATTGCTGCATCGTCGAATTGATGATTCTTGGATTCACCATTGTACACCGAAAACCAAGTAACAATCGAAACAATGGGTTGTTTCCTGTAAATCTGCTCCAAAGAAAGCAAAGACTGTTTCATCGGTCGGAAAAGTTATGGCAACGACTTTTAGGGATACGAAGGGCGTTCTACTAATGGACTCTTCTGAGAAAGGAAAACGACTATTAGGCTCTATTATAGTGAATTACGCATTTCTAATATCCCTTTCTTAACGCAGGTAATTTTTGAATCGCTCTTGTAGTCACCTGTAAGGGCGTTTCCTGAAAACCCTAAAGAATAAAAATTGTGTATAAATACATTTTTTTAGTAGAGTAGGCCCAAACAAAAATTAAATATTCTTAGTAATTTTCATAATTCCCGTCCCTGCCGTCAATGTATCATTCTCAATACGTGACAGGGAACTAAATAGCAGTGTTACAGTATTAATATTAATTTCCTTAAAATTAACTTAATTAATTTCCAAAAAGAGATTTTTCTCCTTATCAATGCCATTTTTCCGCTTCTTGTTACGTCTCATCGTGAAATTAGCTAAAATTATTTCAAATTCCATAAAAGGTTGCTTGAAAGTTTGAAAGTTAAGGAGGGGGAGCGTAAACATGTATTCTTAGAGTCAATTTAATATTTCAAACATTTGTGAAATTTTCTGTTCAGCATTTTCCGCTCAAAGATATTTACTCTAATTGATACGTAATTATTTTCAATTTTCTAAAAAATGAAAAAAGCAAATATATATATATGATTATATATGATTCACGAAATGTAGTTCTGATGAAAAAAAAGGGAAAAATATGATTCACGAAATGCAGTTCTGATGAAAAAAAGGGATTAGTAACATTTAATGGTAATAAGGAAAATGGAAGTTTAGATAGGGAATGTGTCAGGGGACAAGGGAACAGTGAAAAAAAAAAAAAAAAAGATAGCGCGGTTTTGCAGCGGAGGGAGGGGGGGTGATCTCTAGACAGAACGTGAGTGGTAAGTGCGAGAAACCATGTATGACGAGTAGATCGAGAGAAGGAAAGATCCTATACACACACTTGGCTTGCTCGACGGAAAAAAAGGTGAAAGGATACATTCCCGACGTTTTTCAGTGTGATTCCGCTCTCAGAAAAAGGAATTAATATCTCTCCATTGTAAATAGCCGCAACATTTACAAATATAAATATTTTTAAACTGCATCAATTACTGAAGGATGTGTTGTCATTTAAAAGTGGTAGATAATTCTCTGAAAAATTTAAAGGAATAATTTATAATCTATTTAAATTATTCATGATAAGTGAAGAACAGAATTATTTTTAATTTAAAACCGACTTTATATCAAACGTAATAAAATAATAGACTTTGCAATTTATTGCCTTAAAGTTAAGTAAAAAAAAGGGGCACAGACATCTATTGTTTTAAAAATAATTAAAAAATCTTATTCTATCTGTTATTTGAAAGATAAGTAAAATGGTGGAACCATTTTAATCGTATTAAAAAGCGTATGTGAGATAAATGGTAAAGTTTAAGGAGTATTTTCTTAACAGTCAGACCACAAAATGACAGTCTTTAAAAATCTATTGTTGTATATGGTGGATTTGTAAGCAGTAATTACAATATTTATCTAAAATAAGTATATTTACAGCAGATGTGAAATACACAAGTATTTATAATGCATATAGGTTCTTAAAATTGATTGGGTATTCACATATTCTGTACATCTGAAAAAAATTCGTAATATTTTTAAATTTACTAATTTAGTGCGTAATTCAGGTAAGGTATAACCAATTTTGTGTGTAATTCAGGAACTATCATTTTGTAATTAATTTCAAATAATTCGACATGTTGATGTGTATAAGTCACTGTTTCAGTATAGTATTTTAATAACAGTAACTTGAAATGCACGTATTCTATCAAATATTACTGTGTACAACTCTTAATCTGTTATTTGTAAATCCACTTTCAAAAAATTAAATTGTATTTCAAACATAATTTGTTTGTATTGCTTTAAGATATTATTTATAAAATTCCTTACTAGATCTATAAATTCAATATATATTTACAAAAGCTTATTGTCATCAATTTAACAATACTGTATTTTAAAGTATATAATTCCTTCTTGCCAACCAGAGGGTCTCCAAAATAGATAAATTCACACGCGTGGATAATATTCTAAATATCAGCAAAATATTCAAAACTTATCTCTTCCAAAACTAGCAGCTCTACAAACTGCAGGCCGGTACCCATCGGCCACAATTAGATGATAGTGATGAAGAACTTAATGGTTTCAGTGACGAATTAAAAGAACTTTTAATATATCGTAAAATAAAAATAAATCTTTGAGGAACGCTTTTTGTAATCTTCAAGTCCTTGGAAATAATAGGACTCCTTATAAACGTGAGTTTCTTATATACAAGGTTATCGTAATTAAACATAGCCTATTCAGATCACTCTGTATCTCTAACTAAAATGCAGATTCATTAGCAAATTTGCAGATAGACAATTCATAGAATGCGCTGAAAAATTCCTGAAAAGAAAGTTCAAATAATTTCCGCTGAAAGGCACATTATATCGAAGGACAGACACGCAACTATTTCTTTCAAAATAAAAATTCCCGGAAAGCTATTAGAGTATTTCCCTGTTTTTGGTTTAAGAGATTTACGATTAACGCGAGTTCTGGTGAAACTGAAAAAATGCTGCTCACTCGATCTCTTCCTTTTTACACGCAGAAATCCGCTCAATCCATTTGTTTATGCGAATCAGATTGATTTCATTGTCCCTTGCAGAGCCACACTTATCCTTTTTAGTTCTGCAATAATGCTTCAAAATGTAAAAATAACAGTTTTAAATGCATTGAAAATGCTAAAGTATCCCACAGTTATTTATTGCATGTCTTTTCAGGACTTTTGCTGTAATGCACCTCATAGCAGATTTTTTTCTTGGAATCTCTTAGTGCATCCTTTTCATCCACAAATTTGCGAACCAATCCATATTTTAGTTACAGCTATAGAGTACTTTGAAGAGGCTAAATTCAATTGTGATCCTTCTCGTGTACGTTAAAATACGATAGTAAAAATATTTTCTATATGTTTTTGTCCGTTGAAATATAACTATCTGGTGTTTTAAAAGCTTTCGTTTTTAAAATTCTTGAATTTATTGTACAAAAAGAACAATTTTAAAATAATAATTATTTTTATACATTAGCGAAAAACAATTCTAACATAGCGTAGATACATTTGAACCTATATTTATAATAAATATTTTAAATATCCACCACTTTCTAGCAGACCAAACTGAAGTTGTTTCTGCAAATTTTGAGAAATGAGTTTCAAGATGCTGGGAATGAATTCTCGTACATTTTGAGTAATATGGTAATTTTCAGATAATCTATTTATATATCTATATTCATAAACAATGTTATTTACATATCTCTATAGAAAAAGTCAGAGAATGCTAAAATGAGAAATCAAGATTGATTGATAGACAGTTTATCAACGTCCCACTTGAAAGCAACTCTAAAATATTGGCGATGGACTTTGTAATTTTGAAACTCTGTCAAGAGACGAGGAAGACACCTGAACTGGCTCATCCATTTCCAAACTTCCCCACCACGCCAATGAGAGGACTTTGACTCGAATCTACGACTCGATGGAAACAATGGGGGTGGAGAATTCGTGACCATGTCCATTCGTCTACCGAAGCCACTCAAATGAGATGAATAGGTAGCCAAGGGTTTCTTAAGAGGAGGCTATCCGCAAAAGAAATCTGAAGTATGTCAATAGTTTTCATTTCCCGTATGCTACATTGAACCATGATCCTCGCTATTCTAATATAAGAATTTCTTGATTTTTTTTCCTTAGGTACTAATACATTAAGCACGGAAAATGATCATGCTACTTCATCAGACGACCATAGATGATCAATTGGCATGCAAATTCAAATCGCGTGATTCTTCAGGATCATCCAGAATTTCCGAAATACGTCAACTTGACGCTTTATTTCAATTGAGAATCAGGTTCATTCCATCATTCGCTGTGTTCTATGTTAGCCCAAATGCTGTCCATTACTTTCGCTTTTCTGTTAATCTTGATTCCGGGTATGCACTTCTATGTTAATAGTCCTTGTCACAAATAAAGGTATGTTCCAATTCAAGGGAGCCTGATCAGTCATTACAGTCACATTCCAAATTTGAATGTTTCTGAAGATTGTGGGTGTGTGGGTGTTTAATTACAGATTTACAGGATTCTTAAAGTTATCAAACGAGCGAGACATTTTAACAAATTTACCATAATTATGATATCTATTTACAATATTTCAATATTATATGTTTGCATTAAAACTATTAGTTGAAACCCTTAATGAGTCTAACTCAAACGCAGAAACAAAAATAATTATCACAAGACCTTTCTATTTAGTGTAATTATTCTGTTGAAATCATGCTGATTTTTCAGCATTTAGTCTGTGAAATTGCGTTTGGCCATGTCTCTTTTGACGTCAATTTCTTACTGCAAGCTATTTGCATAATTTTTAATAAAGATCTTTTCAAACACTAAAAAATATTCAGTTATCTGTTATTCTTAAACATGGATTCCTTAATTATTTTGCTGAATAAATATGAAACAAGAAGGAATCTTTCTTACTTGGATAAATTCCTCTTTTTTGCATCTCGTCAATCACAGTAGGGTAAATAAAAGTACTATTAATTTTGAATTTTTCTACCAAGTTCCAAAAAAGTGCAGGGTTCGGCAAAAAAGGATCTCCTTCGTAAATAATAAGTGTTGTCCCCCGGAAAAGCATGGCAATGTGCGAGATCCATACAACTGTACCCACCTAAAATAATTATACTTTAATTTAACGAAAACATGGTATATCAATCAGATTTTTACATTATATATTCTTATTCCTTCCTTAAAACGAATAAATACATTTTTTTTAAAATACCATTAACTACTAAGTATTTCACAAAGTGATTTTCTATTAACTGTCTTTTTTAGTATAGCTCTTAATTTCGTCTTTTTTATTGTATTTTTTCTTCAATTAAAAATCTACGTAAACTTTAATTGTCGCTATTAATATGCTTAACTTTTAATTGTCTTTATAAATATTTTTATGCAATTATTTTAAACACTTATGTTCAACGTGTATATAAAATGTATGCAAGAATCAATTTATTTAAATTCATTTTTTCAGAAATATTTTAGTAAACTTCATTTCAATTCTTTTTCTTAACTTCTTCGCATGTATTTATATTATAAAATGCTATGAAAATCCGAAGAGTGTTATCTTCGTTATGTGAAAAGGAAAGCAAAACTCAAAAGTACTCAAATCAGGTAAAAAAAAATATCGAATTCAAAACTTGCTAAAAACATATATTTCTAATTAGCAGCAAAAAGTATTCAATACGAGCTACTCTTTAACTATGGAGTGTAATTTTGGGGTATAAGAACTTTCGATGGCTCCTCATTAAGATTGGATATCTTTTTTCAAAGTCATTTTTAGTGCATTCAAAATGCTTTTTAAGATTCCAATTTTACTTAAAGTCCACAATAACTACAAATTATATTTATTATTGATAATAAAAAGAGGCATACGCTAGGTTTGAATATTTGGACAATTTACTTAAAAATTTCATAATCAATCACAAAAGACAGAAAGCCTTCTTTTTAAATGTAATTTTGTAATGAAATTTTTTTATACCTCTTCAAAAAAATATTGATAGTATTTATTAACATCATTCCAGAAGCAACACGAGAGTTATTAGAGACTGATCTCGTAATTTTGAACCTCCGTCAAGAGACGAGGACGACACTTGAGGTGGTACCTCCTCTCCTATCTTCTACACCACGTCTTTAGGAGGATTTTGGGCAGCGACAGACTTAATGGGTATCAGCTACACTGTGGGTCTTTAGTAGATCAGGGCTCGAACCTAAGACTCAAGGAAACCCGCCGCAGCAAATCCATGCCCATGACCATTAAGCTACCACGACTTTCTTAAATGACGATTCAATATAAAAAGACCATAAGTCCGATTCTTTCTTTGTTTGAATATAAATATAAATTTTATTCAAAAGTTACTAAAGTTTCAAATCTTAATTTAATGAAAATGTTATTAAAATTTCAAAATAGCAATTTAAAATTTCAAATGTATATAAAAAAAGGACAAAAGCTTTTATAAATTCAAGGAGTTTAGAAATTTCTATTAATTTTTCTTGATAATTTATTAAAGTCTTCTTTAAAAACAATTCAAGTGTTATTGGCAAAGCAATTTTTCAGTTTACTTAGATTTGAGGGTGAAATTGAAAATAAAATTTTCAAATAAACTTACAGGAATCACTTGTAGATAACGGGTATTTCTATCACAGTCATTTACCAACGAGAACCAAGTATCTGGGGCCATCAAAATCTAAAATTTAAGAAATTTTGAATTTAGTATACGATAAATGATTATTTTTGTTCCACATTGTAAAAAGTGACAGGACGTGTAATTTGTTGAAATAAAATAATGTTATATTCATAATAATGTTAAATAAAAAAATGTTATATTCATAATAATGTTAAATAAAATAATGGTATATAAAATAATGTTATTTTTGTTTTGTTATATATAAAAACGAGGATTCACAATTGAACTCATAAATTTCAAATTATAAAGCCAATAAAAATAATTTTTTAAAACTAAATTCATAAATCTATAAAATGATAATCTCCGAAAAAAACCCGCAATTTTATGAACATAAAACGCGTTGCTCATTTCTTAGAAAGTTATTAGAATGACATTTGTTGCTACTTGTTTAAAATGAATTATGAAAAACTGAAATAAACTATACGGTCTGATTGTGTGTTTAGAATTAAAGTACCACACTAGAAGCAGAAAGAATACTAATCAAAACGGACCTCATAATTTTGATTCATAGTGAAATGATGAGGATGACACCACGCACGCAATTCTATCTCCCTCTATTAACTTCTGAACCACAGTGCGAGGGCTTTGAAATTCAGGTTAACCTAACGATCAGCAACTCTCATTTTTTCAAACATATGATGAGTCTTCATATGTTTGTATAAAATGAATCAGGATTAAAGAATGAATATGGAATCAGAATTTAAACTCCCAACTCAACTTGAACATATATTGAAAGTAGGATTGAGAATATTAGCTTTCGGCTGTTGCATTCACAAAGGATGCTGTCAGTGTATTTTTTTATTATTCATCTACAAGGCTAGTTAAAAAAGCTCCCATCTTAAGGATGGGATGTTAAGAATGGTAAATGATAATTTGTAGCCCATTCTTTTGTTGATCATTAATCGTTTTTCCTTTTTCTACGAAGTTCAAGAGAATAACGTCCTTCGCATCCCAAATAGCCTCGACATAATTTTTCTGAATGACGAGATCATTTTTGCCTCCTTTAGAACAGATTCATGAAGCAACCAATTGCTTTGAGTGTTACTTAGCTTCCGATGTACGAGTATAATGATGAATCTACATCTCATCGGTGGTGACAATTAAACGCTTAATACCGGTAACATTTCAACGAGGCAGAAATCAAAACTAACCTTTGAATCATTATCAACTGTTTTTCAGTGATATTTAATACGTGGCAGCACACAATGCGTAACGGCCGCCCTTCATTACTTAACTCTACAGACACCAAAGTGTTCAATAAAATAGTCAATAGGATTACAAATCCAAATGAAAAGAAATCAGAATAAAGACAAAACAGTTAATGAAGAATACGTAAAGTCGCTCTTTCTCGAATTCCTCTTCACTCGTCTTAATACTTATTTATAATTAAACAATAAAGTGTTAGCACATTAATACGTTTGTATTAAAGCAAGTTCTGCTCCTATTAGTTCTACAACCAGGATTCTAAACAGTTTTACTGCAAACGATCAATTACAATAATTTACATTAATTTTCAAACATCTATCATCATGTCGTTATCACCAGTCTTCCTTTTAATTTCTTTCGGCTTGCATATTACTATCACTAATTCAATTAAATAAACTTCTTATTTTCATAAAATTAGCCTAATCACGAATCGTCTGATTGCCAAGTAGTTGGAATCTTAAGTCATTCCATTTGCAAGAGGTCCCTAAGATTAGTGAAGAGGAAACCACAAATACCCAAAGTCACAAATGGTAACATCTACTGGAACGCTTTTAACTACCCTCAAACGTTTCGCTTACGACAGGAATATTTTGCTCTTAATTAATACCTCTATTTTACTAAATACACTACTGCCTAAAAGCTTAGCATAATTTGTAAAGTATGAAAAAATATGATTAATCATTGGTAAATTTGTTCGAAATAATTTGTGGAGAATCACCTGTTGAAGATGAAACTTTATGTTCGTGCAAAACACTTCAGTTAACATCTTCATGCGTAAAACTCATGAGAACGTCGGAATGCGGATAACCTGGCTCACTCGCCAAAAGCAGCTCAGAATGGTTTTCTGCGATTCATGTGCTGAGGAACGTTGTTAACACTTAAACAGAACGAGTGATTGTACAAAGACGACAACTAAACATGTTTATGAAAAGTAGGATCGTGTGAAGATTAGTCGTTGTTGTTTACCATCGAATGTTGTTAGACGATCGCAAACCAAGGTTTCTAATTCTGAATGTGCCTCCTGTGTAGGATCTTTGTACTGTGACAGAGATTTCATAGTACGGAAAATCTTAACCGACCACCGGTTCCAAATTAGCCAAAAAACACAACCGTTTATTATAACCAATGAATGGAAATAACTTCGCCTTGTCGTTTGTACGAGAGAACTGGGTTCGGCGCTCGCAGCCTCCAGAGGAGTACGAAATTTCATACAAATGTTTACAGGAGACTCGATCATGTTGGTCTATACCAGACGACCATCAGTTTGTTTTACCCTCACATTTAAGCATACATGCGCTTGTTTAAACTGGAATTTGGAGCATCAGGGCAGGAGTTGGGGGCAGTGGGCTATTGTGTTGTTCAATGATGAATATCGCTTTAGTTTGAAACTGATTCTAATCGGTTAACGATATAACGAGAATGTGGAACAAGTTTTCACCTGAGATGCATCACGTAAAGACACCGCTTACCGTCAAGCGTGTTCTAGGAGTGGGCAAACTTCATACCGGGCGATCGAACAGATCCTTATTCCTTCAGGATGGGACTGTGACTTATAAAAGATACAGAGATGAAGTTCTTTAGCCTTATGTCAGCCCGTTTCGTGGTGCTGTCGGTCACTTCACATCTATGAATGATAACGCACCTTCTAACCGTACGAGTGTGATTGGAGACATCATCGAAACGGAACGTATCCAGCGATTGCCGTGGTTTGCTGTCTCACCTGAAAAAAAACCTTTGAACCTGTCGAGCATATGTGACATATACTCGAGAGACAGTTTGTAGCCCATACGCATCCATCAAGCCCCATTCCAGAACTGAGAAGTATTTCTCGAGAAGTTTTAAGCTCTTTGAGCCCAAAACTATCCAAAATATCTCAGAAAGCATAGAAAATTGGCAGCGTTCCTGGCTGTCAGAGGAGGCCACACATCGTATCAAATTACTTTTGTAATCACAATCACTTTTGTATCACTTTTCTGTTTCATTTGATTTTCATTACAGTTTAAACTCTTTCGCCCTGTTTTCTTACAAAAATATTTTAATAATAAAGGCGATTATTATTATTCATTCTCGTAGGTTTCGTATTTTATAAACATTTTACACATGCATATCACGTTTTCTACACTTCCGACTAAAATTTCTTTGTGATTATTCAAATAATTATCAATTATGTATGAATTTGACATCAGTGAATTTAATACTATGTATTATGGGTATCACATCAAATAGCCAAAGT
Source organism: Nephila pilipes (assembly GCA_019974015.1). Classification (NCBI taxonomy): domain Eukaryota; kingdom Metazoa; phylum Arthropoda; class Arachnida; order Araneae; family Nephilidae; genus Nephila; species Nephila pilipes. Next base: position 143,737 of record BMAW01123000.1, on the reverse strand, counting down.
TATTTTACTAAATACATGGACACATCACTGATAATTATAAAAACCTTCATGTAAAGAGAAAAATGAATGAATTTTTTTTTCTTCCAGAGAGAATGCACATACTATCTACGAAAAATCACCATTAATGTTGAAACCAAAATGAATTTACGCAGGGTTTTGTTATCTATCGCGTATACATGGTATTAATAAAATCGAAAATACAAAAAGCCGAAGATTCTGAAATGTATCATTGGATAAGCGGATTGTGATCACTTATAATGAGTTACTTGCCCCCAAAACTAGCATTTTACTAAAATTTCTGAGGGGAACATTTTGTTAGTTTGATTGTTCATACTTATTTCCTGTGCTATAATTAGCGGCATCAAAAATAAACAAACTATAACTTACCGATTTATGAACACACATTGGGTAAAAGAATATTTTTAAGACTGGCGCTTGATCTCAGCTAATAGTTATTCCGTTTGTACTACCGTGCATGCGTATTAATCTCCATTATCTACTAGAATATAGCAAAAGTGTTAAACTTAAATGATACGGCCATTTATTCAAGAAGTATAAGATTTTCATGTTGAAATATTTAAATGGAACAAATACATGCCAAATTTAACACAAAACTTGATAAAAATGCCTCTGAAATGCACAAATAGATAATATAAACTTAGGGTGAGTTATATTTAAGTAGATTAAATGCTTTCCTGTTTCACAAGTACGTTTTTGTGTGGTTGGAAGTTGTAAGTTAGAAAAAATGGTAAGCTTATTCAAAGACCATTGATCTCGGACCCTCGAGATCATTGAAAAAAAGCATGATTTCGAGCAAACAATCTATGTGTGTCACTGAGAATGATGGAAGAAACTTTGATCAACAACAAAGAAACGATTCGAATGCCTCTACATAAAGGTTTGGGCAAAACCAAAGTTTGTGCTAAATTTGTTACATACAAATTAACTTATGAAAAAAAAAAGTCAAATTGTAGTGCACATTGCAGAGACATCTTTTTAACAGCTGAAAATGATCAAAACGTCTTGAAAATGTTTGTTACGGTGATAAAACATGGTTTTTTGATTATGATCCTAAAACACAGAGACAAAGTACGGAGTGGAAGTAAAGAAAACTCATCATATTATACCAAAGAAAAGTTGAGATTATCCAAAAAAATGGTATTATTTTCAAAGAATTTGTTCCATCTGGACAAACAATCACTGTTGAGAATTACTGGTCATCCAGGATATATCGGGATTAAAACAGTTGGAATTTGTCACTTGAAATAAAGTATCTAGTCAAAACTCATTTATTGCTCTTAGATTTTTTTGCATAAATAACGTCTGTAAGTTAAGGCATTCACCGTCTTCGTCTGATTTAGCACCCAGCTATTTCCATTTATTCCAAAAATTTAAAATAGTATCTTACAAGCAGCTTCAATGTGAGCTTTAAAGGCTATTCCGTAAAGTGATCTGGAACAGGGATTAGAATATTTATTAAATCTCTATGACAAGTGTATAGAAACCAAAGGAGCTTATTGTGAATAAAAGAAAAAAAATCTCAGTTTATTATTTCTGTTCCTTTTTATAGACACAATCTTGAAATTCTTAGGCAATCTTGAGATTCTTAGTACCTCGACGAACAGTATTTGAATTTTCCTGTCAGTAATCGTAAATATCAGAGAGAATTAGACAATGAATCATCTACTATCAATGAGGCCGTGGTAACCGAGTAATCATTATCGCGAACTCATGGCCAGCATAGTTTCCGTTGAGTCGTGAATTTGAATCTTGGAACACAGGGATAATAGCCATTTTTGCTCCACATCCCTTATAAATCAGTCAATCAATCAACATACATAACAGGCAGTTGACAAAACAATGAGTTGCACTTTTGAATCTCGCACATAAATTTATTCAACTAACCTTATTATATTCTGAAAGGAATTTGAAATCTAATTGAGACTTAACGTAAACATTTCATTTGCCATTTATGACTGGAAAAAATTGGAAATTATTTCTACTAAGTTATGAAGCTACTTAACAAGATAAATTTTCGCTTCTGTTAATAGAAAAATTTAATGTTACAGTAAAAGCTACCTTGTTTTGAGAGAATTGTGACGCAGCCCAAAGTTTATCACGTAAATTGTATCATAATACTTTATTTTATTTTAAAAATACAGCTGCGTAACTGCCTGTTGACAAGACAATGAGGAGCGATTTCGAGTCTCGAAAATGAATAAACTAATGACCCTCTTTCTTAACCTCCTTTCCACCTCACATGAAAATTTGGAGATTCAATAAGAATTTATGCGCTAGCATTCCAATTGGCGTTCATGGTAGAACAAAATATCAAAATCCTACTTCCAAACAATAACTCGACTCAACAAGATAAATTTCCACCGTCTATGAATAATCAAACCGACTGTCATAGCAAAACTGTATCTGACATCAAGCAAATTATGATTCAGCGGAAACGTGATAGGGAAAGTGGAGACTTATAGTGAAATAGGTATCTGTTTCATCTATGCTTTCACCTGATGACCATCATACAGCTAAACAGAAATTGCTCTACGTTAAGAATCACATTCTTGATTTGATAAGGTAGGGAATTTCTCAGAGTGGGGAGGGGGGGTGGGAGATTCACTTTTATTCCTCATCATCTAAATGTGGTACTAAATTACAAGTTTAATTAACATTTCTCTGTTTAACTCCCATTTGAAGGTAATGTGGTAACAGATTAACTCTATTGACTTAAGTTAATATTAGATTGATGAGGCTTAGGAACATTAGGTTATGTCGCTAAACTCCGTAACGTATATGCAAGAATAGTTGTATCCTATATGATATTTTTGTTTTCCATTAACTTTGGTTCTCAGTATGGATAACGTACCAATGATTTTAGAATGTAAAAATGTCAAGTTCTGCAGTGGAGTCCTATTACGAGTAACTTTGTGGCTTTTTTACCAGAAATGAAATTCGCAGTGTTTTTCTACACGTATTATATTACTATTTTCTTCTTTTTCTACATAATGATTACTACTATAATTGTTTTAAAGATACAGAAAGTTTATACTATCCCATAAGGGGAACTAAAAACGCCTAATTCAACAAAGAGATTTACTCAAATTTAATGGGTAAAATAGATTCCCGTACCCTTTTAAACTTTTTAGCTAATAGAGCTTATCTAAGGAAAAAATCTGAAAAGTGCATACCGGAAAATAAAATTTAATATGATGAATCTTCCCAAGATAATTTAAAATTCAAATTTTAAAAAGTATAAAATTATTTTAAGAGAATTAACTGATAGTCAGGACTGTAATAGCGTTTGGTAGGTCTTAAGATTTTCAGTTATTACAGGCCCACTGTGTCAAATAAGCAATTAAGATATTTTTGAAAAAATTGCAAAATATACTGTAGAATACCTGTCTAAGGGATGAGGATACCTTCTACGTACTTGTTAGTGTAAGATCGGTTATTAGAATTTTTTAAAGCATTTGCATTATTACATAATTTTTTGATTTGAATTTTATTATCCTGAATAGCATGCCACACCACTTCTAAACTCCATTTATGATTTACCAATTAGAATACTTATTCAGTTAACGTTCCTCTAGAATTAAACAAAGGTTAGGAGTATGAAGGATTACATAGTTTCACATTACAGCCAATTGAAAATGATGACATCCGTTCTGAAACCTCACTATTTTGACTTCCACGTCACAACGCGTGAGAGATTTTGCGGCTCGGGTGCGCTAAAAGTGAGATAATAATTATTATTTTTCACGACATTAAGTATTTGAATTATAACTGGAACTCACGATTCAAGTTTACATTTTTTTAATCATGAAATTTACAACCTTGTATAACCACAAGAATGCCTAAATTCCTTCATTAGCTTGGAAACACAAATTGTTTATAAAATGCTTCAAAATATTCAGCAGGAGGATAGTAGATGTAAATAAAGATAACATATGTAAAGTGGAATTTAGAACAGAAGTTCACACTGTATTTTATTTCTTGGATATTGTTAATTTTCTTTCATACCAAAGAATTAAGTACTTACGCCCTCATGCTTCCTTATACTTTTTATAGAAATTCGGTTAATTTCTAGGATATATAATATCACGCTTTCCTGACAGTCGGAGTTAAACGGGGTCTCATTATTATTCCCATATTGAGTAAAATCACATTTTTTTTATTTTATTGAAACAGCTTTGGAACCCTCTGTGTATTGAACATTTTTTATTCACATAATATAACTATTTTATTCCTTGGATATTGTTAATTTTCGTTCATTTCCAAAAGCGCAGCACTTACACCACTTCCGTGTACTACAGCTTTAGGCAGACCTGTTGTCCCGGATGTGTGGTTGATTACTACTGGATGAGAGAAAGACACCTGCTCGAATTTCATTGGTGGAATAGATCCGTCCTCATTCAATCCTTGCTCTAAGAACTCATCCAGAAAACAACTGTACAAAAGAAATTATTGAGCATTCTACATTTTGTCAACTATATAATTTTTATGATCATTACATGAAATTATTTCTTAATTAAAAATTATACTGTGAAACATGAGTCGTTAAAGTAAACGATATATACTTAATTCTTTATTCTGTGACAGACAGATGTTTTTAGAACCTGGAATGATAGTTTTGGTGAAAGTTGCATCATTATGCTTCAAATTGTTTTTGATAATTTTGTAACTATATCACGAATAAAAGACTTAAGATTTTATATTTGAATTATCCATTGGAATCAAGGGAATTTGGTTCAAATTTGTCTAATTTACACTGTTGGTCATTAAAATTGAAAACAAGAAAGGAATGATTCGACGAACGTCAAAATCACACGAAAGGAAGAAGTGGTTAGGATATACGAATGATTAGTATTTCAGAGCATTTAGACGATGCAGGAGGAAGAAACGACATCTGAAGAGCTGCATCAAAGAAATGTTATATGCATCAAGAAATGCTAACTAGCAAGTGTTGGAATCGATAGAGGCAGAATCGTTGCCTATAGAGAATGTGGATTATCGTTCAGTGATATCGCCCATTCGCAATGGTTGAAATCCAACCACTGTCGTGCAAATATGGAATCAATGGGTTGCGAAGAGGCTTACTGAACGGCATGCAGGATCTCCACGTCCTCTCATGACTAACCCCCGAGAGAATTGGCATATTGTGAGATTGGTCCAGCAAAACCGTGCACCCACATCACCATTAGTCAGGAAATTTACATGCTTGCAGCATTCCCAGTATCCGCTCGTATGGTGTGACGACATTTGTTACACTGTGGATTATCAGCACGGTGACCATTACTTCGGATAATGCAGCATAGATAGATGGCGACTTGTGCGCACGGAACAACAAAGCTGGATACAGGAGTGGCGACGAATCTAGATGCAGCAATGGCGTGACGTTGTCTTTTCAGATGAACCTAGGTTCTGTTTACAGCATCACTATGATCGCATCGTAGAGGACTCCCATTCTCAACATGCTTTCAACATCTTCATACTGGCCCATTGTCATACATCGCCATACCTGGAGATACTGTCACCTAGATTGAAGGTATAGGAACCATTGGATATACGTCTCGGTCACCTCTTATTTGCATTGATGACACAATGAATAGTGACCGTTACATATATGGTGTGTTAAATACCGTTGCTCTACCCTTTAATCGAGCTCTGCGAAACGCTACTTTTCAGTCGGATAATGTACCACCGTATGTTGCCGATATTGTGAAGACCTCCCTTAATACAGAAAACGTTCGCCTGCTCCCCTGAGCACGTTCTCTAGATCGCTCACCAATGGAAAACGTCTGGTTAATGGTTGCGAGACACCGGTTCGTCACCAGACACCAATCACAACTGTCGATGAACTGTGGCATCGGGCAGAAGCTGAATGGGCAGCTGTACCTGTATATATGCCATCCAATCTCTGTTTAACTCAGTGAACTGATTTCTCAAGATATACTCCTTCATATTTCTTGAAAATGTAATCCTTTATTGTTTCAGTATTGTTTATTGGTCCAATAAATATCATTCTGTTGTTTGCATTTTTGACTTGTGTAGCATTTTTAAGGGTCAGTAGCGTTACTCTCTCTCTCTCTCTCTCACACACACACACACACACATACATATATATATAAGTTCTTTACTATCAAGAAAAAGGCCTTTTTTATTTTTGCTCTTGACACTTTACTTTTCAACGAAAATAAGCAAAAATATTAGTGAAGGAGCAGAAGAACAGGAAGACAATCTAACAAACAATATAAGTAATAAAGAGAGACGTATTAAAGTAAATAATAAAGAATGGAAGGCCTTGGAACAACATAATTTTTACTGGATGGGAAGATTGTAGCATTAAGAGCATAAGTGACGAAAGGAACAAGATGTATGAATTTTCCTATTATTCATACCGTATTATCTTTACTTAGTATAAGAAAAATTTTCAAATTATTTGTTACCAACCTATTTTTAATTCCAGATATATCTTTTGAATGAGAATCTGGTTTTGAAGCCACAATAAGCACATGCTCTAAACTAGGCAGACCTGAAATCAAAACAGCATATTTAATATCAAAACACAAACGCATATATACAGTAGTATCTCGACTGATGAGGGTATTAGTTAACGATATAATTCTATAACAACGAGTTGCTGCTGGCGAAAAATGTCTTGAATAACAAGTTGAGCTTTGTTTATGAGACCTCTTTGGTTGGTGGATGATTTCAGTGAAATATGACCCTCTGATAAGGGAAATACTCGATTATAGCTCTAAATGGCCAATAGTTGTGGAGGAAAGAGCATTTAAATTTTGAAAAATATGTATAATTTCTCCATTTATATTTTATTTATACCTAATTTGTATTATTTGCTACATGCATTGTATAGTTATTGTGTTAAGAGATATTTATTATTAAGATATTTATTTCATTTTGTTTTAGAACCATCTAGCTGCTATCGAAAGACTTAAATGGTCCTTACGTCTACCAGCCATTTTGAACTTGGGAGAAAGATATTTATCCTATGGAATTTCTACTTTCCATCCAACTGTATTCATTTAAATGCAGTAAAAAACATACGGAAAAACAAAAAATATTGAATGTTTCTTTGGAGTTTCATCTTCTCCCTGATTTTTCAAAATATTTTTAAATATGTTTATAATGCAGCGCTGTTGCTGCTCTGAAAACCAATTAAAGTGGACTGTAATTAATTAAACAAACGATTTCAAATAATAATAAGCTTTATTTCGGGAACGACACTTAGGTATCCCTTCTACTTCTCTGACGGTTGCACAAACACACACACACACACAAAAAAAAAAATTTCCCCCTACATTGAAACAAGCAAAACATTTTTGAAAGGGCGATTGCAGCTCCGCTTCACAACTAATTTATCTAGGGGTTTAAATATATGTTTTGAATATGTTTTAAAGAAACCAACAAATGAATCATTAAAATAGACGTAAATTCATTTTTAAAAATCAGTAGGAAAATTTCGTAACTCAGAAACCTTAAATTCTTTTCATTCTTTCGAATACAAATTATTACTTTGAAATAAATACTATAGTCTAGCCCTTTCGCTACTGGAGGGAGAAAAAAGAAATGCTTCTCTGGGACCGCGGCTTCTTAGAGCAGAGTGTTACGTTGTGCACAGACGATTTTAGATATAAAGCCTAATTCTTGAAAAAAATTCCATTAAAATCGGCTATTCATTAAAATATTTTGGTATTAACATATATTATTTAAAATGCATTAAATTAATATATATGCGAAAGAAAAAAAGATTTAATCTAAAATTCTATGTTTTTACATAAAATAATTACATAAAAATCATATCTTTTAAAAAAATGCAAAATATATTTACATTTGTTACATAAATCTCATGGTGTAATGATGTACCATTACATTGGAACATATAGAGATAAAAAATAAATCTTATTTTGCTGTACGGTATATTTATAAGAAAAAAAAATCAATGTATAATCCAACGTCACATGTCTTACACACATATTTTAAAGCTTCACGCAAGATTTTGAGCAAAGGCACATCTTCTTCGTCCTTTTTTTTCTTTAATGTCTATGTATAAATTTGGAATATTTTCGCTAACATTATTGTCAGATTCATTCATTAGTTAGCAAATCTGAGTATCAGATAAATGCTTTCTTTTCGTTATGATTGTCGCTACAAATAAAAACCGACCGAATAAAACGAACAGCTGAGAACATCTGCTACCGAAAGCCCTAACCCTCATAAAAGGTCATAAATTCTCCTTCGAACTTCTAAGAAGCAAGCAAGAAAGAAAGAAGCAAACAGAAAGCAAGTGCACGCTTTAAATCATGTCATTACATTTAAAGAGCCGCGCCGCAACACGTGCTTTTAACAATTACTCCCCCCTCCATCCTGGTAGCCAGAAGCGAAATCCAAGCCCATATGACCAAGGTCAACACTCTAAATAACCTATCTATATAGATTTCACGGTAATGTAACGCCATATAGTAACAATAAAAAAATCAAAATAAAACGTTCTCAGCGAGCGTATTTGTATTGATACGCTGGACCCTAGAAGACACTCACTGAGCGTATCGCCCGTGATACGCTGGGCACAGGAGAGCCAACACGAGTGTATCTCCTGTGATACGTTGAGAGCGAATGGGTTAAATGAATTTTGTCTGCATTTTTGCCATGTACTATGGTTGTGGTAAGCAGCCACTTAGAATTAATCAAGTGCTGTTCTTATATTTGTGAAAATTATTGGATAATATTGGTATAGGCAACAACAACAATATATATATATATATATATATATATATATATGTGTGTGTGTGTGTGTGTGTGTGCATGCGTGCGTGCGTGTGTGTGTGTAAAATACCGTTTCAAATATCTTTCGGCGTAGTGTTATCTAAATTGATCAGGTTATAAAGATGCACAAACTCTAAATAAGTATTGTTTATATTGCAATCTGTGGGAGATGGCGACTTAAAGCCCATCGTGTGTGTAGAGGGATTTATACACTTTAATACTTGTGGCTTTCAATATTTCATGATATGATGGAGTGAAAGTTTGGAGAGTGGGGTATGGCTCAGATATCGATCTCGTCACCTGATGAAGGCTCAGAATTGAGATATCGTCGCTATTTGCTCTAGAGTTGTTTCTAAGTGTGAAGCAAATAAACAATCTATGAATGGTCAATCTTCCATCAAATATGTGTCAAGACTGTCTTTCATTTCGAAAAATATGTCTATAGCCAGAGGGGGTCAACCGAAGTAGTACTGCTCGTAATTTTATATCTTGAATGGGAGAAATCTACTTTTCCAATACTTCCATTCATTTATTCATAGCAAAATTATTTTCATATAACTGTTGTAATAACGTGATTAAAATAAGATAGAACAAATCACTCTACTTTAGAAGAGAAAGATTAATTTAAATCTTGTACCTTTGACTAAGTCCTTCACTTTGGAAAGCAAATCGACTTCTTGTCCTCTGAAGGGGTACCGATCAACTGTCAGAAGGACTTTAGGATTGAGTTGCTGAAACCTTTTCAGTGTGGCCTGAAATGAATAAACAAAACGAACAATAGATTTTCATTTATAAATTGATTGGTATGAATTAAATATACTCAGAAAATATTTCTTAAAATTGCTTTGATCGGATTGATTTAACGGTTTTTTGAAGCTATGCGAGAATCTCGTAGCTCCAGTCAAATGGTAAGGCATAACACGTGAACTGAATCTTCGAACTGAAAATTTTCTCTCTACACCACGTGAGGATCAACTCCTACAGCTCCCATTTATCCATGAAATGGAGAAATCTAGATTCTAATCCTTATCTCGAACATCACTGATCATAATGTGTCTAGGACTTTCAGCCGTCTCTCTTTCGCCGACCGGACAATCCATTGGCAAATGATTCGCCATGGCCACTTCTACAGAAATAAAATACGTAATAAATGTGGCTTATAAAAATATAATTATTTGCTAACAAATTAGTATATAAAGATATTACATAGTTAAGAATTTATGTCGGTATCAGGTACCACAAAATGATCGCATTTGTTAATTATAGGCTAAACCTCCGAAATACTCCGTTATTTTATCGTTTCAAAATTTTTTAACTAACGACAAAGTTCTTTCATCAGTTAGTTTATACATTTTTAATTTTAAGGGGGAAGAATACCAGCTACAAGTTTATCGTAATACAGATCTCTTATTCTATGATCTCTCTTCACATCCTTAATGAACTTCCTTGTCAAAGAAGGATTAATTCTTAATTCCATCTGTAAACTTCTGAGGACTGCCTCTGCATAGTTTTTCATTCATTCTTAAATCCAAAAGTAAACTTCTGAGGACTGACATTGCATTGTTTTTCATTCGTTCTTGGCCATTCAACGTCTCTGATATTAGTTCTGTATTTCATGAAGAAAAAGTAGTGAGCGCCTACCATTGACTTGGCAGTTCAAATGTCTAACATTATTATCCTCAAACCATTCAAAAAGTGGTTGCAGATCCACAAGTAAATTTTCAGCTAGAATGTTAATACCCTTGTCCAAATTTTGAATAAGAAAAATCGCTACAAGCCAGGAAAGTAACCCTCCTGGCTTGTAACGCGTAATGTAGATTATTATTGTAATCCCCAGAATATTTATGTAACACACAGAATCACAAAAGAAACACACAACAATAGCTACAATTATAATAAAAATAAAGCAAATTCCATTAAGGTTCTCGTCTAATTGCCATTTTGAAATCGGGAACTTAATATTATTCCTAAAGGATTTCTTATTTTCCTTTTAAAATCTAAATTAATTTATGTTTTTGAATACAAGAAATTGAACAGAAAATGATGAAGGTTTCTCGAGGATTACAATTTTCCTTTAGATTGCTTAGAACAGTTTTGCATCTATTTTAATTGTGGTTTTCCGGTCTTTAAAATACTTTGAGATATTTTCAAAAATTCAAAGAAAAATGTAATTTCGGAATCTAAACTATTTTATATACTCGAATACAAATAAATGCATCAGATATAGAAAAAAAATAATATAGGATCCTAACAAGTTAAACTTTATTCGATTTGTTAAAAATATATTTAACCACTAAAATAGATATTGAATAAATTGTATAAATGTATAAATTTGTGTAGCTTATCACTTTTCAAAATTTTGACTTAAAAGTTTTTGTGTATGTGTTTGATGCCTGCTTTCACCAGTAATGAATTTATTTTTCAAAAATATGTCATAATGAATTTCTCTTAAATTTTTTTTATTCAATTGAAGTAAAATATAAATTTATGTATTTTCAATACCTTTATCGATTTATGTGTTACTTTAAATCAAATGTTATCTAAAATCAGGAAATGACTGAAAATGAATAAAATTATTCAGAATCTTAAGGCAGTTATGGGGCAGCCATTTATGTCTCAATATTTTTGAACTACTTTTTAATTTCGTTTTCTGCTTGGAATGATTCTGGGGTAAATTTTATTAATATTAACTGTCATTATTAGTCTTTTGTAAATAATAAGTAAAATTCAAAATAAACTATTTAACGCTTTGCAAAGAAAAGAGTCCTTTTGGTGACGAAGTCTGTTTATCGCAACGCATTGCAAAGAACCATTTTCTGTATAATTTTCTTTTATTTTTGCGTCTATTTTCATTATTCGTTTGCGGTTTTCCGCAAAAAAATAATGAAAATATTGTCGGAAAGGTATTTTGAAATATTGTCTGAATATGGCAAAAAAACGTAATTCTGCATGGACCTTCATTATTTTTTGCTCTTTCGAACTCATTTCTTGTACAAAGGGTTGATAAAGTACAAAAATAATACACACAAATTATCATGCATAACACTCAACGGAGTAGCAAGATATGAAACAGCAGTTGCAGAATGGAACAAAAAATGGATTAATAGGGAATATGGTCCTTTTATAGGCCACGCTACGTGATTTTGTACTGGAAATAAGGGAGTTTATGAGTTCCTGTGGCCATTGGACTCACTCAATCAGCAACGCTGTTTTCAGAGGGGATGATTCTCGGAGGGGCTTGCGAATTGCAATTGCCCGCCCCAGAGAGTCACAGGCATGCTCTGTAGGATTGAAGTCTGGAGATCTGGCTGGCCAATACATCCGGAGAATATCCTCACTTTCCAGAAATTCATAGACCTGCTGAGCTCTATGTGACGTCGCATTATCATCCATTAAAAAAAATCAGGACCAACTGCAGCCCTGAAAAGGAGAACATAGGGCTCCAAGTCCTCATCCCTATACCTCTCAACAGTCGCAGTGCCTCTTTCAAAGAGAGAGAGGCGCGTGCAGCCATCTAAAATGATGCCTGTCCAGACCATCAAGCTTCCGCTGCCGTAATAGTTGATTTCTTGGACATTAGAGGGCAGGAAGTGAGTCCCTGGTTCTCTCCATATGAAAGTATGACGAAAATCACTGGTTAGGCTGAACCGGAACTCATTAGAGAAGAGAACGGTCTTCTCTAATGAGCTCCAAGCTGATTCATGCTCCAATTTCTATGTACTCTGCCTCATTTTAAGCGGACTCTCCTGTTCGCAGAACTGAGCGGGACGCATGCAGGTCTTCTTGCAAACAGCCCTCTCTCATGAAGTCTTCTGGAAGCAGTCACTCTTGAAACTTGGGTTCTTATGGCCACATTCAACTCATGAAAGACCTGAGAAGCTGTAGCACCCCTATTACGCCTCACTGTAATGAACAAATGACGATCTTCTCTGGCTTTCGTGGCTCTAGGATGACCTTACCAAGACTTTCTCTCGATGGATACGGTATCCTGAAACAGTTTCCTTATGTTGGGCTCGAAACTGGGTGTTAAATCAAATTTTCTGCAAATCTGGATTTGTTACTGGTCAGCTTCTAGCCTACCCACAATTCACCATCTCATTCCATCATCTAAACGTTGGTGGTTACTCAATTTTACTGTTTGAATTTTAATTTAAGCAATTGCTGCAAAATACACCACGAAATTCGGTGAAAGGAGCATGCAAATGAAATGCGGATTTTGGCTCGCCCGCTTAAAAATCCTATTTTTTGACTAGTTTTACCACCTTCCCCCACACGTATACGCTTGCGCATTGAACGTACAAGAGTTGCATCTTTGTTTCGAAGTAGGACTTTTACATTACGTTCAATTATTTTCATGAAATTGGACAAAATATGCAAATTCTCTTAATTTTAAAGACTACATACACACACACACACACACACACACACACACACACACATATATATATATATATATATATATACTGGGTCAATCTTCTGATAGTTCTGTCCGTTTGTGAAGTGAAAGAAAGTAATACATATATTTTATTCATTTAATAATATTTATTGTATGACATAATTTCCATTGGTTCTAGGACTCGTCTATGAACATTCCAGATGGATGCCTCATGAGTTAAGTGAGAAAAATTTGCTTGATCGAATCGTTATATGCACATTTTTGTTTCCTCTGAAGGAAAACAAACCCATTTTAGAACGGATGATAATTGTTGATGGAAAATGGATTATTTTCGAATTCCTCAAAAGGAAAAGAGCATACTTGCAACATAAACTATCTGTCTTCTCTACATCTAAACCGAGATTGAGCCCAAATAATTGAACGCTATGCATATAGATGGACGTCCAAGAACCAACCATTTTGAGCTTTTGAGACCCAACAAAAGGTTCGATTCGATGAGATACTGTCAACAAATAGATAATTTAAATTAAAGTACTGAAAAAAATAAGCCTTTAATTTTCGATATGAAGCACATAAAATTGCATGACGATAATGCCAACCCACATGTTACTTTGGCGATTAGTCAAAAATTAACAGAGCTAGGTAGTTAATTTTTGTCGTATCCATCAAACCCTTCATACCTAGTAGCCTCTAATTATTACTTGTTTATCTCTTGCAAAATTTTTTGAAAGACTCAAATTTTAAGATTGAAGCATACTTCAACCTAACACTGCTTGAGTTCTTTCCTTCTAAAGACAACGCATTTTTGAAAAAAGGAATTCACAAATTACCACCACGCTGGCAAGAGATCTTAAGATATATTACACAAATTGACGGAAAATATATTATTAAATGTATGAAAAATTTATTATTTTCTTTCACTTCACAAAAGAACAGAACTTTTCTGTAGACTTAACATATATAAGGAATAATCGCATATGAGTCCCATGACTTTTACATAACATGAAAATTTTTTCAAAGTCATCTTGTACTCTAGGTAATTTGTTCAGTTTGTAATAAATTACTGTTATCTTCTTAAAACAATGAAGATATTTAGTTTATTCCTTACTTCTACACCTAGAAAAGGCAAAGCCCCAGTCCAAATGGCTCCAATGCTTACTATAGCTTGCATTACAAAGATAGCTTCTTTTCTGTTTGACATGTAACCTGTAAGAGGCGAAAGGATAATACATAAAAAGAAATTTGGATTACAAAACACAACAGGAAAATGTAATTGCAAAAATAATAACATTTAAATACTTCTCTAAATAGTTTATTATGTAAATATTAAATCACCGACGTATGTTTCTACTAATGGTGAACTTTTTATTGTGATTTATCGATCTTAAAAAGAATCAATGAAATGAAAAGTAAGATACACATAAACATAAAGTACTAGATATTCTTTCGAATTATATTAGAGCGTTTTTTTCATTAAAGTAAGCGTTCGTAAATTAAAAGTATACAGTGGCACAATTCCCGAACTTTTTCCGTCTCATTAAGGTATCTTCGCCTAATGTCGAGGAGCAAGATCCGAAATCGGAGCAAATTTATAGTAAGAACAATATTTCAGTATTAATATGTTTTCGTTTAGTTGTATAGCGCGTATGTCTTTGATCATAGTGCAATCTTAAAACACTAAAAAAGATATTAAACAGGCAAAATTAAATATCCAACTTTCCGAAAAATGTTCCAGTGCTTACGTACTTTATACAGGTCAAGAACAGGACATTCTCTGTCAAGGTGAAGTATATTTTGACATCAGTGTGAAAATTCACTCTAGTGCACACCATGTTACTAGTACGTCCTATTTTAAATCTTAAAGAATTACATTTGAACATTCTTCCTTCTCTGCTCATTTTGCAACATGCAGAATTTCCTACGCGAGTTGAAATGGCTCGGAGGTTAAGGCGATAGAATTCAGTGGATCCAGAATTTTGAACATATGTATTATTCATCAATGAGCCTGAACTCATGTTCAATATGCATGTGTGTATCAGGTGAAATCAGCTAATAACACTTCAATATTTCTACTAGCAACGATTCCCATCGAGTGTATGAGTGGGGTGAAGCATCTCTTACATATTTTTCATAGACTCGTATCTGTTACAATAAGGTCTGAATAAGAAAATATTTATCTGCGACCATTTACATCTAAATTCTTAGAGAATTCTTAGATTCAATTCTTACGCCTCAATTATTAGATTCTTAGTACCAACAGCTGTTTTTGGAAAATGGTTTTTTTGGTTTTAACTTCCGCATAATGATGCAACAGCTCATTTTAGCCTTCTTTTGCATGCTTATGTGCATGTCAGATTCACTAGTCGATGGATTCATCTAGGGACTCTGATTTCCTATTTCTCATGGTCACCAGAAGTGTCACCTCTCGATTTATTTTCACGACAATGTCTTAAGTTCGACATACTCAACACTTTCATTGCTTCCAACGTTAAACGAGCAGCCAAGTTTGTCATTGATGTCTAGAAATGTCTGTCGATCCATGAAATATCTGGAATTTTTTAGAACATAGAAAAATATTTACGTCAATAATGTAATGCATGTATCAGGATGAGTGACCATAATTTTGAGGCAGCTTTTATAAATGAATTTTATAATAATAAATTTTTTGCATAAATGTAATAGTACGTAGTAATTTTGAAATCCTTCTCATTTTCTATTATTTCTCTAAGTATTGCTTAGAAATTTGCAAGATCTATTTTTCTATTGTACGAAATTACATTTAGAGGAGCAGAAGAGGAAAAGTAGGATCTCGCATTCTTATCATCTTTGAATTTCGCGAATTCTATTATCCTGCATTTTTATAAAAATATAGCTCACACATTTATCAGAAGAAAATAAAACTAAAACTATTTTTCTCTTTGATAATATTACTTACAAACGACTACATCGCCTTTCTTCAGACCAAATTTACGGAATGCAGCCGCGTACAGTTGAGCTTCTTCGAACATTTGGGCATAAGTAACAATTTGAGTATCCGAATCTTCGCCTAGAAAAGAAAAATATGTAAGTAAGGTAATTCACTTTTATGCATAAGACAATATTCAATACTACTTTATTCTAATTATCCTGATTAGATTTTCAAAAAAGGTTTTTAATTGTTCAAAACAGTCTTATTTGATTATTTCAAAGTTTGCGATGTATAAATTAAATAGTATAAAATGTAACTCGAATTATTTTATGTCTATTTCGCACGATATTCTAATGATGTTAACTCAAAAGATTTGTGATTTCATAAGTTCTAATTTGAAATTCATCCGAGAAAAATACCTGAAATATGCTTTTCTGAACTTTTTATTACGTTAACTACTCTGATAACTTTGCAAATATTGTCTAAATTATTTTGTATGTTTAATTCGTTTTTTAAATAAACGTTCACGAAAAAACCCCTTAAGGTATCCGGCTACGTTAAAAACTAGAATTTCGGAGTGAAAATACCAAATTTTTCTTATTTATCTATTAAAATATTTTAAATCTTCTTTCTAAAGCTGCCTTCCATTTCTATCTACGGTACATAGAAATGAAGTTATAAGTATTTTAATATCAGTTATTTCCTTTGTTTTCTGAACCAGTTTTAACTTTATTAAATATTTTCTTAAGAATATTACTTTCAGTATGTTTACAATTTTTGAAAGGTAACAACTCGAATGTTTTTTTTCTATATATTGATGGAATTAGATAGAAATATTTTTCTATTATTCTTAAGATCCTGAACTAGGAATTTTGTAATGTATGGTATATAAGTGGATTTATTTACATTTTTATGTACAAGAGTGGAAGAATTTTTTTAAAAAAACGCGTGTTGCTTAATAACTCTGCAAATAATGTGAATTATTAAAAACTCCTAGTTCAGGCTCTGTACAGGTATCATATCAATATATATGCTGAATAACAATGTTATAGAAAGATTTTTCATGAAAGGAAAATATTTTGAAAATAAGCTATTTTTTTTTCTTATTTTATGCTAAAAAAATTGCATTATAATTTTTTTCACTTTAATAAAACTTTTGAAATGCATTTTAGGTACATTATAATTCAGATGATACTAAATATTAAAAAAAAATTCATTTATACGTTTTTTTTTCAAAATCATGGTTCCGAACGTAGTCGGATACCTTAAGGAAAGAAATCATTACAATAAAAAGAGTCGCAGAAATCATCACATTCTCAATTAATAATCTACAAAACTCGTTCTTTAAGAGATATAAAACCGAATTATAATCGAAAATGAAATTTAACCTATTACATTCTTATCGTTTCGTATGTACATGAGCGTATCTCTGATGTACTAGATTAAACACTTCAAGGACATTATATTTTAAAAATACTTTCAAAGTAATGTGCAAAAAATATTTATCATACAATTTTATAAGAGCCATTACATTTTAGTCACGCAACTCTCAAACATCAATATAAAATAGATAAATACAGCAAAAATCTGATAATAAATGTTATCTTTCTGAAAGAGATAGAATGAATCATTTACAGAAGATGATTTAGCGTTACTTGACAATGATAAATTAATAAAAGATTTGAAGATGAGCACAGATTCAAAATACGGAAATTTTTCAAAACAATTTCGAAAGGGATCATTAGAAGCATTTCGTAAATCGACATTCTTACCTGTCACTATGAGTGCTACATGCTCGTCTCGGTACTTCAACAGGTTTTCTGCGCAGTTGAGCTTCCTCAAACCACTTGGGAGTACGGCTCAGTGGGACATTTAAATCAATTACCTAGAATAAGAAATCGAAATGGAATATTTCCTAAGTGATTAAAAAAATACTTCTGCTTCATAAGAAAATTATTCGCCAATTCAACGCCAATTGCCTACTAATTGTACTTACTGTTTTGTTGATCATTGGCATCTGCATTGCATTTGTCCAATCAAAAATTCCCTGTATTGTAACATTTCAAAGTGTATCCAAATTGCAAAATGTGATAATTTCTCGGATATAATTTAGATTAACCGTTATATGTCCCGAGCCATGTCGAGGTATTAAATATTCTAAACGTTAAAATTTTTGTTAAATCATGGGTTTATGTTTTTTTTTTTTTTTTTTTTTTTTTTCCATTATAAAATGAAAGCAAAAATCTTATTTTAATATATTAATAATTTTCTTGGTTGTTACGTATATGTTTTCCAACTACATTATATACGTAATATTTTCCCACCCAAGTACATTTTTATTAAGTATGTTCATCGACATATTTTAGAGTAGAAAATTGTATAAAGTACACCTATAAAATATGCTGAAGATGAAAATATTTAATCAGTTGCATAACTTCAAGTAAAATATTCGAGTGCGTATAAATGTTGAAAAGCCTTTAAAATATTTAATGTTTTATAAATGGAAACTATCATTCTTTAACATTTGAAAAAGTTTAAATGTTCCACCAAATGGACAGGTCAAATCTGAAATAGCCATCAAAGTTCAATCTTCAATTTCAAACTTATAACAGAATCCAATTAATTCTAAAACTATATAAAAAAAGAATAAATTTCAAAGCCAGATACATGTTTCGAAAATTGAATTACAGATAATAATATATATATATTTAAATTATTTGATTTGTAAACGAAATATTTTTGACATTTTCTTCTTAATAAAATTACCGTGTGCTTATCAAAAAGTTATGGATGAAGCAGTTTTTCTCTACATGGCAGAGCAGTAACATCTAAAGAAAACTTCCGTTGCAATATGTTTACTTAATTATTTAAATTAAGGATGTATTCTTAAAAAAACAATTATTTATCGAAAATCAAAATGGTTGTAACTTAATTTGTATTTTATCAAAACACCAAAAACCTATCATGGTTGTGGAGCTCTACATCAAGTGAAAAACATCTAAATGACGTTGAACACATATAAAGTCGTTAACTTTTGATTTTAAACACGAATAAAAGCATATTTTAAAATCATTTTAGAAAAAGACTTAAATAATGTGAAAAAGACGCTAATGTAAATTACTGTAGCTCCACCTCCATAACATCACATTTGACGTATAGAAGTTAATCCAATTAGAGGTACTAGAGTGTTCCTATTAAAAAGGAGATTTCTGAAGTTCAAATGAATATGAGATATGAATATGAAAGGATGATTCCTTGAGAGATGTAAAATCTTGAAAGATGGTATTGTTTTCTAAATTTATATTCTGTTTGAATACATTATTTTTAGGTTGAAAAACTTCTCCCCGTTTTCTTCATGCATTCGTCATGAGCTTTTAATACCGACCTGCGAGTCGTGAACTAGACCTGTGATGCACTTTTAATGTCAAACAGCGCAATGAAGAGCTAGACTCGTAACGAACTTTTTTTGCTGAACTGCGCAGAGAAGCACTATACTCGTCATGAGCTTTCAATTACGAAATGACCACTGTATATTTCCTCTTCATAGCGTCAAATCTGACGTATTAAATTAAGCCAAATAGATGTTCCGAGTTTGTCTATATGAGTAGGAGATTTCTGAAGTTGATGTGAATTAAGAAAGTGTAGTAGGAACGAGAGTGAGAGAGCTGTCGTTAATTTGGGAAATAATATTATTCCTTTCGGTATCAGTTCATGTCAAGCTTGAATAAACTTGTCTTCAAACACTTGTCTTCATTTTCTTCATAAACCTAAACAATCCGTTTTATAATCTTGCTGTGCACAAGTGAGCTTTAATAAAGACTTATTTTACAAATAAATTTAATTTACAAGTCACTGCGCAAGATGTTTAAATAATCCACGTATAATATTTATTGTGTGTGTTTGAAGTATATTTTGGTAGAAATAAATTATTTTATTATGAGAACAATTCTTCATTCAGATAACATTTAATTTTCAATCGTAGTTAATGAATATGCCAGTGTAACAGTTGTGTTTAATGGATATCTTTAGATAGACTTGATAACCAAACGCACACATTGATCAATCATTTAATTTTGAGACATTTTCCAGTAATATTTTGTACGAATATTGCGTTCATAACTTTAAAAATGTTTAAGATTTTTCAAATACAGATATTTGCTTTTAAAATCGCTAAAAAATGAAAATCTACATTCATTTTTCAAAAAGCGTTATTTCCGAATTATTTCCAACACTGTGTATCAGTATATTGAAGTAATGACTGAAATAAATCATCTAAAAATGATTTATGAAATACGTTAGGTTTTCATCACAATCGAAACTGAACTCTTTCGTTGCTTACGTTTGTGTTGCTAATGAGGAAGCCAAAATAGCACTGATTGATAAAAGAACGCTGTTGTTTGGCAATTCTTTTGTCATTTTATATAATTTTGAGATTTCTTTTTACGATGTTTCTGTTTCTTTTAATAAAGGAATAATCTTATGATTTAAAAAACATTTGCTTATGTAAAGTGTACTTGTCGTCTCTCCAATTACTGGAACATAATTTCAACAATTACATTCATGAAAAGTCACAATAGCAATACCTGGGAAACACACGTGAACTTTCGCGTTGCTTAAGAACGTGCCAGCTTAAAGGCTAATAATAAGAAGGATGTAAATATAAGAAAACAAATTTAAATAGTATTTTCTTATTATAATATCATGGGTAGAATCTTTTAAGACATCAGAGCTCCTGTAATTTCTCCATTTGAGTGTTCCTCAGTACATCTCAGCATCAAAATAATGTGTTTGTGACTGTCGATTCTGTAATTAATATGTCTTTCGAATATTGTATCCCCCAGAGTTATAAATAAAAAAGAGACAACTCACCGAATCAAATCGTTTTGAAGAAAGAATTCCTATAAAATCCCACAATTCTCCCCAGAATTCAGGAAGATGTTCTGTAGACCATTTGTGCAAGTCCCGAAAACCATCTGTAAAGCATTGATGAGAAACATTTTCATTGCTCTGTTGTTAATAACTACTCTAATAATTTGTAAAAACGATGGGCAAACGTAATAAGAGACCATTAAATGCAATATTTAATGAAACCTGAAATAAATTTTTCTTAAATTTGAAATGTATTTTGAGAGGGGGGGAGCAAAAGATGGAAAAAATCATCAATTTTGTCTTGAGAAGAAACAGGCATGTTGGAATTCCTTTTTGAGATGTAAATATAATATTAAGCACGAAAAATTTACTTAGGAAGCGCGTTTAAAGCATTCAATGTATTACTATGTATTACAAGATACTAGCTAACTCTTTATAGTAGAAGCAGGCATTTCCCAACACACGCCTAAGAAGTTTTTTTCACCATTTGTAGAATCCTTTCCCAAAACCCACCCCACCAGGGATGAACTTCCACGTTATTCTTTGGACAGAAGTTTCTTTTTCGATCACATCCCAATCCAGTTTTTGTAGCAAATTTTCAGCGTCCAGGTGAGTTCATTGCAAAATGTAGGGGTGGTCATAATGTTTTGGTTCTTGAGTGTATATATATATATATAATATATATATATATATATATATATATATATATATATATATATACACTGCGAAAAACGGGTATGCAAAATCGAGTAGAAAGTGCTCACTTTTGAATACTTCACATACTCAAAATGGCTCCGATCCCAACGTATTCAAATTTGAGATTCGCACATACTTATTTTTAGTAACAAGCACATACTCAGAATGGCAACTTCACGTTCTCACTTTTGAATACGTCACATACTCAAAATAGTTCCTATCCCAACATACTCATATTTGAGTCTCGCACATACTCATTTTTGTACGTACTCAAAATGGAAACTTCACATACTCATTTCTGAATATAATCTTGTATCAATTATGAGTGTGGAATAGCAAAATGAGTGTCATGTATTTATTTGTGAATCTGTTACTGCATCAAATATGAGAATCAAACAATCCAGTGAGTATGTTTTGAATTTATTTTCCGATACTGTGTTGTTGTATCGAAAATGAATTTTAAACAGAAAAATATATATCAATTAAAATTTTCAGGGAAATAAATAAGCGCTCCTTTATTTTCAAGTATCATTTTCTTCATCTTATATATTATTTAACACTTTATGAAGTTTTTGTTACAAAACTTCCGATTCAATTCGGTTGAATCGAAGTTGGAGGGGGCCTGGCGAACTTTAACTTTTTTTTGGCGATAAATCGCTAATGTGGTTACCATGCAGGTTTGTTTATGGTAACCCTATAAAATCTGTAAAAGGGGATTCGACGTCAACGTCATTCTGGTACTTCATTTGTCTTCCAGGCACGACGCAATCTTTTTTTCTCTCTTTCGGAAGCTCCGAGTTTGTAGTGACTGTAGGGTTTAATGGCGCAAGAGCCAAAGTAGGCTATGCTGCGCCAAACACTAGTTAAAATCTATTTAAAAAGTAACAGCTTTAAAAAACGTAAGACAAACACAAATAACACACAAAAGATAAAAAGTTAAAAAATCAAATGTGGTGTAAAAGACCAATATGTCGTAAAAAAGCAAATAAATTATGGTGCGGGTTTTCCCCCACCAAGTCAGATAGATGTAAAACAGATGAATGAAAAAAAGTCAGGCGATGAACACCGGACAGTCAATTAAAATGTGATGAATAGAGTAAGGGACATGACAGGAAGGACACTTGGGAGCATCTTCTCCAAACAAAAGATGTTTGTGTGTAAAACGAGTATGTCCAATGCGAAGGCGAGTCAGTCTGACATCGGCTCTTCGCATTGGAAAAACAGGCCATTCTCCAATTATCGGCTTCACCGAGTGTAATTTGTTGTTAATTTGAAGATTCCACGATTCCTGCCATGTCTGATGAATGAAGCTCCGAGTTTGAAACACCCGCTTTGGCGCCATCTCAAAAAAATCGCCAAGGGGATCCCTCAAAGTTCGATTTTACCGAAAATAATTTTAATGCAAATTAAAGTAAGAAGTCACTAAGCTACGATTACGATGTAATATGAATACAGACAAAAAAAAACACCTGCAAAGCAAAAATAACTACTCACAGAAAATCATTTTCAAATCATAAATCAGAAAATCATGATCAATAACATTTCAACAACATTTTTATATCTTATTTAAAAGAATCTTTCTGTAGTTGTGAGCGAGTCACTGGGGAAAAAAATGTAAACAAACACAGACGCGAAAATGAGTATGCGTACATACTCATTTTAATATTCCTGTATTCTACCGCGTGTAGCGTGGTAAATACGAAATATAGTTCGAAATATTAAAGCAAACCATATTTGTTTTTGAAACCCACTTTGTAAAATACGTAGTCAGTATATAAAAGGAACTTTTATAGTCCTTATATCTGTAATAATTTTTTGAGAATGCTGATTTCCCATTTTTTTTTTTGGTTTTGAATACTTGTAATGTTCACATTCGATAAAGGTATACGCTCAAATCTGATACAAACATACTCATTTCAAAATGAGTACGTCTAGGTATTCATTTTTGAGTATTTCTTTTTTCTCCGTGTATATATACACACTCAAGAGCCAAAACATTATGACCCCCTGTCAATAACGAGTTGGCCCACCTTTGGCGCGTAACACAGCTTCAACCCACCTTGGCATGGATGCCACAAGTCCTTGGTAGATGACCGGAGACAGATTGTACCAGATGTTTAAACAACGGTCACGCAAATCCGAGATATTGCGAATTGGTGGTCTTTGAACTCTGATCTGCCGTCCCATGACATCCCAAATGTGTTCTATTGGATTGAGATCTGATGAGTTAGGCGACCAGGACATTAACTGGAATTCAGCATCATGTTCCTGGAACCACTCCAATACAGTTTTAGCCTTATGAAACGGGACGTTGTCCTGTTGGAACATTCCATTTCCATCTGGAAAAACAGAGGCCATGTAAGGGTGCAACTGGACCGCAATTATGTTCAGATACCCTGTAGCATTCATGGTCTGCTCTACCATAACCACGGGTCCCAGAGATGCTCAAGAGAACGTCCCCCAAATCATAATACCGCCACCACCGACCTGTGAATGACCTACTGTACATTGAGGAAGCAACTGTTTGCATGGAAGACAGCGTATCCTGACACGGCCATCGGCGTGATGAACGACAAACGACAAGGCAACTCTCTCCCACTGATCCATGGACCAGTCGCGATGTTTCCGGACCCAGCGCACGCGCAGTTGGTGATGACGCTTGGTCAGCAAAGGCACACGAGTGGGACGTTTGCTGCGTAGCCCCATATCCAACAGTGTGCTCCGATACTATTCTACTTGACCCTGCATGGTATTGGGCTGTAAGATGAGCCACTGTCTGGCTTCGGTTTTACTTCACCATGCGAAACAGTCTCCGATGACCTTTTTCTTTGATAGCGTGTGGACATCCAACACCATGTCATCTACTGCTGGTTTCACCGTAATTCATTCACTTTGCATAAGTACTGACAACTGTAGATCGCGAACAACCCACGAGTCGTGCAGTTTCGGAAATACTTGCTCCGAGCCTTCGAGCCATTACAACCTGTTCTCTATCAAAGTCGCTTAGATCCACAGCCTTTACCATCACACACAGAAGTAAGTGAAAGAATGATTCTTCAGACTCTCCAGCAGCAGTTAAATACCACTTCCACCTGATCACGTGCCTTCCACGTCATCCAGGTGAGTTCATTTCAAAATGTAGGGGTGGTCATAATGTTTTGGTTCTTGAGTGTATATATATATATATATATAATATATATATATATACATATATATATGTATATGTATAAACTGAAAATTTATGAAAGAATAATTTAAAATATTTAAAAAGACAAAAATCTAGAAAGAAATGTAAAAATGAAAGAACAAATAAATGAAAATATGGAACCCAGCAAGTCAAAAAGCAATTTTGGGCTGAGGACCGAATAAGCGGGGTTAAACTAGTTTAATGGTACCTACCTTCTCCCTTTGCGACTTGGTAGGCTGAATTGGGAAACCCAAATTACAAAAGAGTTCAATGATTAAAAGATGCAAAAAAGTTCAGCGAAAAAATCTACAAAAATGAAATCTATAATTCTAAAAATTATCAATAAATCAAAATAAAAAATATATATAAAAATTACTTACAAAAATTCAAAGAAATGAAGATTCAAATATGTGAGTAGTAAGACGGAATTTTCTTTAAGCTTCAAGATGGATATCACATACTCAAAATGAAAAAATATAACACGTCAACACCATAAAAATTGAAAAAAAGATTTAAATCATTGTTTGATTTGTAATAAAGTGTAAAAGGATGCAAACTATTGGTTGATAATAAGTTGTATGGTAAAGGAGTATAATGGTCCAGAAAGTGAGTAAAAATGTAAGCTGTGTAAATGTAAATAAATAAATAAATTCTTCACGGCTAGACCACTAACAAGCCAACTTTGTGGACTTATTGTGTGGTGGATTTGAAAATGGATCACGATTCGCAAAGATGTTTAATATATTTGTAATGTATATAAGTATTTAAGAAATTTATTGGGTAATCATGATCTAAACAGTTGTTGAAGAATTTTTTAATGTTATTAAACTTGTCTATTTTATGTGTGGTTAATTTGTTATTACGTAATAAAAAGTTTAATAAAATATTCCTATAAATAGATCTGTGTAGATTACTGTTCCAAAAAGGAATTTTGATTACGTGGAATTCGAATCTTTCTCTTTATCACAAATATTACTAATTAGTCTATTGTCAACAATTTACAAATCAAGATCTAGAAATTCTACTGTATTAGAATTAAGAGTAGTTTTTAATAATTTGAGATAATTAGGGTAAAACGAAACATTTGGTTTAAATTCATCAGTTTTACCTAAAATAATTAAATCATCTATGTAACGATAAAGAAAGTAAGAATCATTATCAATCTGTTGTATATATATATATATATATATATATATATATATCAATCATGCATATTATATAAAAACTTTAAATCACTGCAAGTGATGTAGCAGCAAACAAGCAAATTTATTCAAGCAAATGCATTAAGCAAAATTTTTATAAATTTTCTTGTTAATCAAGTCAAATTTAAATGTTTCCCAGGGAACTTCAACGTTTGTGTTTTATGTACGTAAAATGTTTTTAAAAATATCGCAGTTCTCAATCTATATTTCTCTCTTTCTCTTTACTTTTGTTCGTTGAGTCGAAATACTTTCGATTGACACGTTTTCTGAAACTCTTTATTGAAATATACAATCCTATTGATCATCTTAGGAATTCGCAAACTAATGTACATTTATAAGGCATTATGATTTTCCCTGTCCTTTAAATATATTTACTCATTTTTTTTTAAAAAAATTCCGAATAAGTAGCATAGTAAATTATATCTCTGTACAATCAAATTTCTTGGAATACATATTATAGGAGCAAGAAAGAGAATGATAAAATCAAAACAAAATATGATCTCACCCAGTTTCACAAAATATTTATCTTCGATAATTTTCTTGAATTTCTTCATTTCCTTTCCGTCACACTCCTTGGGTTCCCATATCAAAGGCACATTCGCAAAACTTCGGTTATCCATACCTGAAGGAACCAGTTTAACTATACTGTTTTCTCGATAAGACAAGGCAAGCATATATAAGTTTGCATAGAATACATGATACATGATACAAAATACAAATATAAGTTTAAGTAATAAAGGAAAAAAACACATCCAATAAATTTTATGTATTGAAATCTTATCCTGATGTACGAGTATATAATGAAAACCCCAAATCATTAAAATGCGATTACAATCTACAAATTCTTAGTTCTGACAATTTCGAAGAAATAGTTTTATTCATGTATTATGAGACACAAGTACTCAAATTATTTTTATGATAAAATTATTAAATGCTTGTGACGATTGCTCTCATTATTTACATCATTTTGTATGATTTAATTCTATTTTACCGATTCTATTCTTCTACTAAGATTTATGCAGACATGTAAAAACTGAAGAAAATTGAACATCGCTTTATTTTTACAAAATGTCTTTCTCTCTAAATAATGACAGTTTCAGTGGAATCATTCCTTTCTATTTAAATTAAGTTATTATCTATATCTGTCCAGAAAAATCTTACTTTTGTTATTCATCTCAAGGTGAGAATTGTAAATATTATCTAATGAGTTTCTCTTGCGCCCACGTGCAAAACGTAATCCTTATAAACTACTTCTATTTTGCAAATTATCAAACGAAATTCGCAAGGAGTCTTCATTATTTTGTATAAAATTGTTCTTTTAATACTATTTTAAGTATTATGTGAGGTTCCAAATCCTACATGTCCAGATCGGCTGGTGTGAATTATTGTCGCTCTAGGTTTCACATAAAGACTGATGATGGATGCGGAATTTCGAATTTCGTCCTGGTAATAAATAAACTGGTTCTTCATTTATCGCGATTCTGCACCCAGATATTTGAGGGTTTTCAAACGTACAATAAACTTCATTGTTTCCCATGATTTTTATTGATTAAATCGAAAGTACGACTTGTCTCAAACACCTCCTTCCATTACGCTAGAAATTTAAATCACTAAATTCGACATACGTAAAATAGTTAATATTAATTGACGTGATACAAGAAATTCAGGAACTAATTAATTATCTAGTAAGGAACAGAATGATGTGTGGTGACGCCTCTGCTTGCCCCTGTTTCGATGTAACGCGCAGCCCTTTACATCTTGTTCTCACTCACTCTTCCTGTAACGTTCATATTGAGCTGTAGCATATTAAGTGCTTTCATTTTCTTTGTTTTTAAAGAAACATGAAATGTTTCTACAGTCTTCAATTCTTCTCAATTGATGTAATGAAAGATTTTTTAAATTACTAACATGCCTGCTAGTTCTGCTCAAATCCGACTGTTAACGGACAATGGTCAAACGATACACCGAATGGACTACCGAATGACTACGCCCTCTGAAAAAATTTAAATATGATATCTAATACTTTTTTCAATGCTATCATACTCCAAAAATCAATCTAAAAGATTGATAGAGAATATCAAAAATTATTTCAGCTAAGTTTAAGACTCCCGTCTACCGGCCATTTTGATTTCATGGAAATAATGTTAATCCTATGGAATTTTGACTTTCCTCATCAAAGCTTTACTATTCAATCTATTTGAATGCAATTAAGTGCATCTGAAAGAGCAAAAAACAATGAAGGCTTCTGCAGAATTACTTTTTTCCTCCGATTTTTAAAAATATTTTAACCCCTATTTTAATGATTCTTTGTGAGTTTTTCGATCTTTAAAAAATATTTGAAATTGTTTTTAAAAATGGAGGAAAAAAGTAATTCCTCAGATGCCTTAATTGTTTTTTGCTCTTCCCGGTGCACTTTTTTGCATTCAAATAGATCCAATAATAAAGATTTGAGAACAAAAGTAGAAATTCCATAGGATTAACATTACGTCCAAGAAATCAAAATGGCTGGTAGACAGAAGCCTTAACATCAACAGGGGCACCTAACTTGCAAAGGTTCCTTTTGTTGTAGGAAAAAGGTGCTTTCAGTTAAAATCAATTAGAAAAAATGATTTCCCGTCAAGAAACTTTTGCAATAAAAAATAAAAACACTGTTGTCGAAGTAAATAATTAATCACGTTTTAAATTTCACTCACGTTTTATATATTCATTCCTCAATTGCAAATATAAGAAAATTGCATGATATGAATAATACCTATCTTTGTGAAGACAAATGACTATTAACTTTCTAGCTGTGGTTCAGTGGTAAATGAATGATTCACAAAAAGTGAAGGGACGTTATCTAGTGCGCTTTTCGCCATCCAATGAGCTTTTCGCCACAACATACTATACCTGCAACCACGGAAATTCCTGTTTAGCTAGCTGTCGCTTTAACATCCGGATACAAATCTGGTATTAATAATCAAACTTCCAGAGTTTTACTTCATACAACATTAATTTACGAGCAAGGAGCTAAAGAAAAATTAAAATTAAATGTGTTTTAGATCCTGCTTCCAAAAAATAATTATTAAACGTTAAAAGCAGCTGAAATGTTAGGATTAAACAAAAAATAGTAAATTCAGCTATGCAAGGTTTGAATAAAACCAAATCAAAAGTAAATAAGTATCTGATTCAAATTTAGATAACGCATTCTATTTAGATGCAGATTTTTTTCTCACTCTAGAGATAATTTAAGTTCATTCTAAGAAAAGGATAAATATTTCGGAATTAACCATACCAATGGAACATGTTCTTCCTGATAAAGATTTTAATCAGCCCTCAGAGATTTCTTATCTAGTAGAAAGTGGATGTTTTTTTTTTATTTATTTATTATTATTTTTATAATTTTTATTTTGAGCAAAAACCAAATACGGTTAATAAACTACTAAATGAGTTTAGTTGAATCTAAATTCAGCTTTGTTGTAGTTTGATCTAAAATATGAAAAATAATTTAATGAAGAATTTTCCTACCTAAGTCATTGTTTTCTTTTTGAGGTTGTAAGCAATTTGGATGAACTATACGTTTCTTTTGGGAAACCGAAAATTTTTCTGATAAGGAACCTATATAGTAGTCATAACTGTAAATTCTGCTAGGATCGTTAAAAAAAAACAATCAAGTTAGCAAACAGTGTGGTCAACATTCTGTATGCTTACCGTTCAAATAAAATATACAAGAAAAATGTTAATCTTCGGGCTTCTAGGACCATTGCTTTCAAATGCCTCGATCAGCTTTGGAGATGATTAGGCCATGATCTCAAATTAAAGGGGTTTTATACACAACTTATTGAAGAGTATCTTGCCTTAGATCTGTGGAAGAAGTGAACGATATTGCATCTGATGATGGATCCTTTCTCCCAAGATCCGGAACTCGTCCTCGTATCACAAGGGTAATGTTCAGAGTCGCAAAAATTGATCGAAATATTTCACTGAAAGATGTTCTTAATAAGGGAGGTGTAATTTAAGAGGATCTGTGTTTTACATTTTGCTTCGTGCTCGAAAACATGCTTACTTCTTGAGCTGTGACATCCGTCATGTGTTTAAGCAAATTGAAATAAACCGTAAAGGAAAACATTTTCAAAAATTCATCTAAAAAAAAGATCCTAATAAGCCTGTCTAAATTAATAAATTGAAAAACAATTATGGTACAACATCTGCATGTTGCCTATCTACGAGAGTTTTAAAGCAACTTGCGATTGATGAAAAAGACAATTTCCCCAATGCAGCTAACATGTGTATTTAGGTAACATGT
The DNA here is from genome assembly GCA_019974015.1 of Nephila pilipes. NCBI lineage: Eukaryota > Metazoa > Arthropoda > Arachnida > Araneae > Nephilidae > Nephila > Nephila pilipes. The sequence continues at coordinate 113,404 of BMAW01123000.1, read as the reverse complement.
GCAAGATGTGTATTTAGATGATATTTTAAGTGGATACTCCAATTTAAAGGAGCCTGAAATACTACAGTCTGATTTTGCACTACTCTTCGAAAGTGCCGGAATGTCTCGGCACACATGGCGTTCCTCACATGCAAAAAAATTATTCCTTTGATCCTCAGTTTGATCAATAGTCTGAAAATAATACCGTGAAAATTCTAGATGTTTTGTGGAATAGTCCTTCTGATACATTTTGTTTTAAAGTTCATGTCCTTAACAATTTGGTGTTCTTTTAGAGAGATTTCCTCTCTCACATTTCTCGCCTCTTCGACCTACTTGGTCTTTTAGGACATATCTTCAGTAAAACTAAATTCTTCATGAAAATCAGAATGGTATGAGAAGTTACCTGTTGTATAGTTGCCTATGAATGAACTTCATTCCAGCAATCCTTACCTGCCTTGAAAAAGGTTAAATTTCTAAGATTTGTTCTTTTAGAAAATCCTGGAGAAATCTTACTCCACGGATTTGCCAGTGCCTCGGAGAAGGGATTTGGTGCTGATATTTATATATATCTGTGTAGACTGTCAACGGCGATAAAAATAGTGAACTTTTGTGCTGCAAGTCAAGAATGGAAGCGCTTAAAACCCTAATCCCTCTCCGGGTGGTGCTTTCTGCCTGTCTCCTCCTTTCCAGACTTGTGAACAAAGTTTTAGACGAACAGAAAACGGACATTTTTTCAGGCAAAATCTAACAGAAAATATTTTGGGTAGTTATATATTTTTGGAAAACAAACCAGTGGTCCTCCTGTCCAGGGGTGTGAGTGTTCCAAATATGATGAACTCTCATTTATTGGGTAAAGACTCTTGCCTTTTACAGATTGTTGATGTGGCCACGGTTGCCTAGTGATCACGGTAGCGGCCTCGGGGAAGGCAATTTTCGTCGAGTTCGAGTCTCGATGTCTCTGAAGAACCGCAGTGTAGTCGGGATGATGCATGTTAAATCTATCAGGGTTCAAAGTCCTCTCGTTGGTTGAATGTGGAAGTTAGGAGAGGATGTGCCGGTTCAGGCGTTGTCCTAATCACTTGACTGAGGTTTAAAATTACGAGGTCCGTCATCAATAGCTCTCATTTTGCTTCTAGTTTAACGTTAAAAAAATCAAACCAAACAGATTGACGATGCTGAACATTCTGAGAATACTGCCATTGAAATTCAAAAGGAACTTAAAAACTGACCTTCTAAAAATTTACTCCTTTTAAATCGCCTTGACTTTCTCAATAAGATTGTTTATGTAACCAATAACTTTTGTAAATTAATTAGAGTTATAAATTTTATTTTCAGGTTTTATAAGAATGCCAGGTCATCATGTGATGAACGATACAATGGACCTCTTTCTCCTAACGAGATGGAAAAGTTCAAGTTCTAGTTCCTGAGGTCTGTACAAAAAGTAGAATTTTATGATGAAATAGAAAATTTACAAAAGAGTGATCCTGTGCTTCGAAACAGTAAAATAGCCTCGTTAAATTGTTTCATGAATAACAATAATATTATTTACAATAGAAGAAACATCATTTAACGAAAAATACCCTATTGAGCTACCTATAGTACACATATAGTAACTTTAATGATCATAAAATATTTTCTTTTCAAATTAAAATATATTATTTTTCATAATAAATACCTGCATATTGGTTCTAATAACTTGCTGTAACATATTCGTCTTAAATATTGACTACTTAATGGTAGAAATCTAACACGTAAAGTTATTTATAATTGCTTAACATGCTTTAAAAACAAGTCTGTTGCATTAAATCAAATTATTGGTAATTTTCCCAAGGAAAGAGTAATTCCCACTTTTCCTTTCAACATATGTGGTGTGGACTTCTGTGGAACTCTTTTGATCAAATTTAAAAATAAGCGTAAGGGAGTGGTTGATAAAATATATGTTTGTGTTTTTGTATTCATGGTTACCATAGCAATCAATTTGAACTTTGTGCTCGACCTTATTTCTAAAGCTTTTATTGCTTGTTTAAAAAGATTTTGCGGGAGACGAGGTGTCTTAAAACGTTTTCAGATAATGGAAAAAAAATTTGTAGAGGCAAATATTAAATTAAAAAAGCTGCATGGACTACTTAAATCTCCTGATGAACTGTTAATTAGTTATTTTAATGACAAACATATAGAACGACATTTTATCCCGCCTAGATATCTTAATTTCTGTAACTGTAGGAGTTAGGAGTAAAATCCTTCAAATTTCGTTTAAATCGCTTAGCTGGAAATTCAAATTTAATTCTCAAAGAATTTATCCCGTTACTTGCTGAAATAAAATCTGCTTTAAATTTACGACACCCTAATCTCTCTTTCACCATTTACGAATTTGATAATCTCGAGATTGTAACTCCAAGCCATTTTCTTAGTGGTAGGCTTATTACAACCATCCTAGAGCCTCAACTTGAAAATATTAAAGAAAATACATTGCCAAGATGGAAGGTAGTTAATTGGTTATAACAACAGATATGAAACATTTATAAAAAAGGTTATTTAAACTGTTTGCAAGAAAGAAGTAAATTTAGATTTGTTAAAAATAACGTTGATAAAGGTACTTAGTGTTGATAAAAAAAATGACTCTCTTCCATTTTTGAAATGGCTCAGGGGAAGAATTGAAAATATTTTTAAAGATAAAAATAATAAAATTAGAGTTATAAATATTAAAATTTCTAGTTAAAAATAATTGAAAGGAATGTCAGCAAAGGCGTATCTAGAAAATAATTTGTGGAGGATCATATCGTCATTGCCGTGACAGAGAGAGGTTAGAAGTCTTTAGTTCATAATTACCATTAAAAGGTAAGGGATACTTTTTAGGAATCTTATTTCTCCTTCTTAAAACTGTTCAAGTATTGATATAATTTTGTCATGTCTTAAAAATTTTAAAATTGAAACTCATTTAAGAAAAATCATTATTGTGCCATGAGAATAAAATTTGCATTTTGGGGGTGCATTTTTTAGGGATACATCTCTCTCTCTTCGTCAACAAACACTGAACCAAAGGTACTGTTTCAGAGACATCAAAGACTTTTCTACTCGTTTCTCAGGAATCTTCTTACCTGAAATTCGTTTTTCGCTTCGTGAGGAAAAAAAAATTGAAGCGTGAGGAGAAAAAAAATGCTCTTATGTTTAAAATTTAAGACATCTATAATAGTCTTTTAATCAAATCTAGGGGGTGAATATGTCCCTTTGTACCCTCTCCCCAGTTACGCCACTGAATGTCAGAAATATTTTGATTTTATCTATTGATTGAATATGTGCTTATTGAAATTCTTCATTTCGTAACGCATACATTTATGTTTATTTGTTCTATTTTTTTCATATATTAATATCTTAATTGAATTTGTTACGTACTTTTCTTAAGTTTAATTTTGTATTTATGAGTGTAGCACATTAAGTTCTTTCATTTCTTTTGTTATTAAAGTTAAGTTTGAAATGTTTCTACAGTCTGCTGTTCCTCTCAATTGATCTACAAACGAATTATTTTCAATCACTGGCACACCGTCATTTGAATTAACTTTAATCCCCCTCTATTCTCTTTATCTTAAACTGAATACGGGTTCAAAATAGGAAAGTTGTAGCTAACTCTCCACAAAAAAAAAAATTATGCTACATTCCATAAGATGTTCAAAACAGAAATAAAATGAAAAAATAGAGAAATCGAAATTCGAATATCAAAATACTTACTTTAAGATTCCAGAAAATTATAAATTATCTTTTATGAAGTTTTGTAAATAAGTCAAAATTCTATCTCTTGCCTCTATGTCTTCTTTCTTTAACGGTAATAGCGTACGAACTTAGGAACTCTTCATGAAACAAGAATACCAAACTTGTACTAAGAACTCAAGAATTCTAAATAATGCTATTACTGAACTTAACATATAAAAGAAAAATCACTACACACGCGAAACAACTGGAAGATAAGAAAGGATTGACAACTTATATTATTAATTCTTCTTTTTAAATTTCAGCTGCTTATTTGAAGATGACAGTGCAAAATTCAGACTTTTTTTTGTCCTATTAATGTAAATTATTTGCATTATATTTATCTTTTTTGTATTTAAATATATATTTGAATAATTAACTTGTTATCTTTTAGTACTAAAATTTAATATAAAACGTTTTTTTTTTTTTTTTCATTTCAATTAAGCATTTTGTCATTTAATATAATTGCCTCAAAACCTCATGTCATGTTTATTTCTCTTGTTACGTATAATGTGAAGCGAAAAAAATAGTACTTTTTTTTTTGTCCACTCATTCAAATTACCTAAGATGAAGTTACTCTCAGTCATAAAGCAATATTAATGTGTATACTAAAAATCATTCATTCATGTCAAGAATCTCATTATGTCCAAAGTTATTTTCTCCAAAGAACACATACTCAGTGCACCAGCATTTCTTCTTGATAGACTGTGGAATAACACACACTACCGCACTTTTCGTGCTTACACATTCGCTACTTACCTTTTTGATATTTTAACATAAAAATACATAATAAATTTCGATGAGAATGTAATTAGAAACTGTTTGTGATTTTCAGCTATTAAGCAAAATTAGCATATCTGAATTCTATTAACTGTAAGTATTGCATTGGAAACATGATAAATGCGAAATAAATTGAAGAAAAAATTTATGTTAATAAGCAAGTAGTTATCAAGTCACGTGGTGAAATAAAATATGAGGCAATAAAAAATAACATATTCATTTTTATCTTTACAAAAATATTTTTGATTCCTTCTGTTACCTTCAATTATGTGCTTTTTTTTAATTGTGTCACATTCCATAAGATAAAGAAAACTGAAAGTAATTCAAAAATTGACCAACTTGAAATTCGAATTTTAAAATACATAAATTTGGCTTTCCTGAAAATGTTAAATTCTCATAGAATCTTTTCACAAGTAATTCAAAACTTTATCGCGCGGTTCAATATTTTCTTATTTCTCGTTTATCATGTATGGACATCGGAAACTTCTACTGAACGTTGAGAATACAGATACTGCAAAACTTATGCTTATGATGGGACGGCCCCATATTCAATGCAATTTGCGACTCAGGACAGTATTAGAATCACGTTTACTTTGCAAGTAAATTTGTAAAGCCCATTCTAAGTTCAGTGACCGGCTCATCTAATCCCATGGGATTCCAAATCCATTGCAACGTTAAAGCAATAATAAAAATTGGTGACACTTGTCGCTTCATTGCACCACGTCGATAGATTTTTGGCAATAATTAGTGGTCCACTTTAATTTACTATAAAGGAGCTACACTCAAAATAAATAAAAAATAAATATTTTTTAAAACATTCGCATAAACTATAAAGACATTTGCATAGTGCCTGTCAAAAATTTGTTTCCTTATTTCCTAATTCCCACTTTTGCAATAACTTACTGAAGACTGATCTCACATCACTATCCCAAACGGTAAGTCTTTATTACAATTATTCAGCCTAGTTATTAATTTGGATGAAAATATTTATTTTTTACATTCCCGATGCACGGCTTTATTTATTCTTATTAGAATCTGGATGAACCTAAAGTTATTTGTTGTCCGTATCACTTAAAATACGAATAGACTTAAGTTTCTCGAGTTGTGTGTAAATGAAATATCATTATACATAAAGATTAAGAGAAAGATGAGGAATGACTGCTAATTTTGTTATTTTGAAGCATTATTATAAATATGATTTTTGTCTGTTATATACTAGCTGAAGTACACTTCCTTTGCATCGGTGAATTTAAATCTAAACAATACAGCTTGTGCAAGTATAAAATATTTTTAATGACAATCCACATTCAACACTGAACAAGACAACATATACGAAAAGTTATGATATTGACAATTTCATTTTGTGATGCAAACACAAATAATAAGCAAAGCCCTAATTATTAATAAATTTCCCTTAAGTTGTAGATAAGTGATACAAAGTATCAACTAATAAAAGAAAAGCTTAGCTTCCCACAAGTAATATGAATAATTATAATTCAAAATTGTGAAAGTATTATTAATCCTGATACTTTTCACGAAATTGCGTGTTTGTACTAGCAATAATTTTATCAGCCCTAGTTTCACAATGAATAAATGACAGTATTTGATGAAATGAAACTCACACTGTGTTGCCAAAATATAAAAGAATGAATCATTTCAAAACCCACATATGTCACACAATCAGAAATTTTAAGAAACCGATAATAACTGTATAATACACCTGTACGTGAGTTTCCTAGGACTTTTTAGAGTAAATGGAGCATTAGACTTCATTGTTTGTAAGCAGTTTGTATTTTATATTATTAATAAGTAATAAAGTTTTTAAGAACCTAAAAAAATATGCCTTTATGTTGTTTAAACAAAACACAGAGTTAAGGTGCATTTAAATTAAACAAAACTGTCATATTAATCATTTTTTTAAATTGAACGAATAAAAATATCACTTAAGCATTAACATTTTCCTGTTTTTCTCTCTTTATTGTACATAAATATGTTCTCCCTCATTTTTATCTGGATTATTTTCATGTTAAGTAGTTGACCAGTAAAACACGTTTCCATAGAAAAATATGTACTTTACCAGAACTCTATACTGAATTAGCTTTAAATCGCTTATTTTTTTTACTGTTGATTGTTAGTTAGATACGTAGGATTTGGTTAATGGAAGTATAATAGGAATTGAAAGTTGTTTCATCAACATAAATGATTAAAAATGACAAAAAGTTCTAGGCAAAGTTTTGCAAAGAACAAATTTAGCCACCCAAGATACCCCCCCCCTTTTTTTTTTGAAAAAATTATTATTAAATTAATCAGTTAAAAAATTAAGAACTAAAGTAAACGATGAAATATTGAAAAATGGGCTTAGTAAACTTTCCCGATATTAAAATTAAACGAAATGATAAATTATTAAATTGAATATATTTTAGCTAAATGTAATTAAAATTAAAACAACTCCTCGAGATTCATTTATTCAATAAACTCCTCGAATATGATGGTACCTTTTTCTTCAGAATAACATTGAAAACTTCTGTATGTAAAAGGAGATCAAAGCTTTTCAGGAACTAATAAAAACTGTATAAAACTATAAACGTGAATTTCCAATGAGTTTTTGGAGATAAATATAGTGTGTTAAGACTTTAGTGTTTTAATATTCTATTTATGTACTGTTTACTTGATATAAAAAGGCCTTAACCTTGACCTAATTTTCTGTCCTACTATGTAAAGTAAGATATAAGTATAAAGTATAGTTATTTGAAGCTTACTGACCATCTAAGCAGCACCCAAAAACTGATGTCTTACTGCTGGAATTCGAAACGCGAATTCGTTAATATAACATAGAATGAATCGTTAAGATACATACTAAAATAACTTTCTCGGGCATTTGGCCTATAAAAATACTATTTTGTACGAGTATACTTCCGTGCGGTATGGAATATACTTTACACAAAATTCGGTTAATTGAATATTTCGCTGTATCATTTTCCAAGACATTAACGTGACCCAATACAATTCCGAGGTAACATGTACTTTTCTTATTAATAAGGTAATTTTCTCGAGTTTATGTCCTTCTTTTCCTTGCAAATAGTCCTCTGGTTTACTTCGAATCAGTTTTATTTTTAAATCCACTTAACTCAATAATAATTTCTTTTTATGAAATAAATCATAGTGTTAGCTACCAATCATGTCCACAGAACCCCTTCAATTGAGAAATTCAGACCGTTTCTTCAATCCATCTTCATTATTTTTGTGAAACATTTCAGATGTCATTTGAAAAGTTTTACTATCGAATCCATGATTCAGCAAAGTTTCAATATAAGATCTGTATGGATACGTGTTACTTGAATTAGAAATGAGTCATTTATTGAGAGAAATATCTACTTGCGAGAAAAGAGAATGTAGAAATAGATTAAGAAAATCAATCTCCGTGTCTTTTTCTATGGGTGAACCATCTGCATTCACAATTTTTGCTTTTAATTAAAATTGCGTTTGACTCACATCGAGATATTCTTCACTGATTCCATAGACGTGAAATTCAACAGGATTGCCATCAAATACATAGGATAACGGATAAAACTTTAGCCATTGACCACTTTATATGGCGGTGGGTGGCAGGTAAATGAAAAAATTCTAATTTTGATTTGACAGAATCGGAGAATTATTTTAAAATAAATAAATGCCAATTCGAATCACTAATGTGTTGACCTATCGCCTTTCTTATTTTTGCTGAAATGACCCTCTTTTATAAGCTTCCACTTACACTTTCCTTATCCAATAATTTATTGAACATGTTTTATAGCTTTAAAAGCTATGCAATATAGTTGCTTATTCCAAATTATTGTGGTGTGTAGTCGTAGTTTTTTAAATGGAGAGCCTCAAAAATATTGTGCAATAATAATTTTGAAGTATGGAATAAAAAATATTTAAAAGAAAGGGTAATGATTTTTAATTAGAAACAGTACATGATATGTTGTGGCTACTGCTGTTTGTAGTAATATTTTTTGAATGTAGAGTAGTTGAATGCCAGTTGGGGTTAGTAGAATGAAATTTTTGGCACTGAGTCTTCACGGAGCATACTTTGACAAGCAATAAATACGTTTCAAATGTTTGTATGTTAATAATTGGTAGTAAGATTTTAAAAAAGATTCAGTGAATGCGGTAATGAAAATTTACAGAGAACATAACATGAATATAGCGATTTTTTTTTCTATGTGTAGTTGCATTTTTAAACGTAAAGTAATAAATGTATTTCAAGTGTTTCTGCATCCGTAATTATGGAGTATGGAATGAAAAAATTATGTAAAACGAAGAATAATGTTAGTCAATACAAAAGAACAGCACATGAATTATGCGAAACTATTGCTATGTGTAGTTTATTTTTCTGAATAAAGAACGGTAAAAGTATTTCAACTGCTTGTGCATTAATAGTTATAGGGTATGAGATGAAAAAGTGGTTTCAAATGAGGCAATGATACAGTCTCATAGATTTATTTAATTAAATTGTTAAATAAATCTCATAGATTTATTTAACAAAAAACAGCACATAATTTTACCGCAGCCAAAAATAATGGGAAGGGATGTTTGTTATTTCGTTGCGCAAGCTGGGTAATTTTTTCAATCAAGAAATCTTTCGATTTTAGTTATGTTAGAATATTGTTGGCATCACTGGAATCTTAATTAACTCTTTGATAGTGCGAGAACTTGGGGCTGGATGGTAAAAAAAAACCTCGTCTTTTATTTTTCAGAAAAGTGGTGATGAATCTGTGTCCGTCGTCGTTTTTTAGTTGGATGCTTATGTAATCAGCTGCTAGTTTTGTGAACGATTTTTGATAATTGTATTGTGTGTCTTGCAGGAGCAGGTTATAGTTGGATTGAAACTGCAACGTAACAAGTTGTATTTTAGGAGATGGTAACGAAGGGAAATTTTTCCCAGCCAGCATTTGAGAATGGGCAAAATTATATTTCGAGTGATTGTAATTTTTAAGGACTGAGTCTAATTTAGTCTTCTTGGCAGTTTTAGTTGGGAGTTTGAATCCCTCAGGTTAGTTTTGGTAGAGGGTGATTGCTTATGTCTTTCTCCGAAACGGTGTCTATATTATCAGCAGACGAACCTGAACTTCTGAAACATTCGTTTAAGCGCTCTCGTCAACGCAACCATTCACAGTGGATATTTGATTTACATTATTCTAGAAAAAAAAATTGCATAAGCAAATTATCAGTTGAAAATGACGATAATAAATATTATTTCATAAGTTTTTGAATTTATACTGAAAAGCGTTGGATACATTGAACATAAAAAGATTGTAATCGAAAAGTTAAATTGAACTCTGTAATCGCTTTCTCGCAGAACTCAAGATTCTGTTTTTCTTGAAATCAAATTCCATTTTAAATGACTTCGGCTTCATGAATTCGCATTAAAGTCTTTAAGTTTGAACTAAGATAAAAGAAACTCATGACCAGATTAATTAAAAGCTTAGAGATAAGTTTATGTTACCGTCATAAAATTTAAGTGGCATAATTTTTTAAAAAATTTTGAGAATAAATTACACGTAAAAATTTATTTTACTTTTGGGAGCAATATTTACTTTTTTCTCAATGTATATTTAATCTAATTACTTATTATTTGCTTTAATTTTGTTACCTGAAAAATTTTTTATCAATACTTTTTTAACAATTTATAGTCTACTTTAATGTTTTATCGTTTTCCTTAATTTAAACTTCTGAAAACTAATTTTTTTTTTGCTCTGATTTATTTTGTTGTTAAAGTTGGCATCATTTTTAAAGTTTAAAACTTAAAAATGATGCCAACTTAATGATGACAACTTAAAGTTTTAATAGTATCCTTAGATTTATAGTAAAAGTGGTCGATCGTCGTGTTTTTTAAAGGAGGAGCTATATTTGTATTTTTTCTGCGTGTATTTGTCTGCATGCAGTTGTTGTCCTTGCAAATAAAAGATTTACGTTGAATCTTTTCGAGTCATAACTTCACATTCGCTTCTTCAAATTTTATGACTTCGAAGTTTCATGTTGTTTTAAAACTGTCGAATGCTGCGGTATATCGCACCTGATTGTTAAAAAAGTACCTTTAGAGACACAATGTTATTCTCTTGACTTTGTTAAAGTCTGTCTGGGTTTAAGAAATACCGTTATTTAGTACCTTTCTCCGTTTCTCATTAAAGTCTTTCGGATCCGGGGCTTTAATTATTAGCTAGTGTCCAGGCCAAGTGGGTAAGACAACGCTGAAACCCCCAGTTAATTTCCAAAGAAAACTTAGTAATTATTTATCGGCCCCAGAGGGATCAAGGGCAAGAGCAGAGTTGAGCCATTACCAGCTACCCAGGTCAAAGCCATCGGGAATCAAACTTTTGTCAACAATACTCTCACTCAGATATGCTGACTACTACGCCACTGCCCCTCTAGAACACCCTCGATATTCTATCAACCTAGTACCAGCGGAATTTTATATTCTTTCACGGTTGAAAAGGCAATTAAAGGAACCGTTTTACTAATACAGAATAGGTGATGGAAAATACGACGAAGCAACTGAAAGAACTTTCCGATGAATGCTTTCTATGAGTGTTTGAAACAGATATATGGAGGGTGGAATACAAGAGGACAGTACGCTGAAGGGAAATGAGATGATAATCATTACTGTAAATAATTTTAATAAATTGTCATAGACTCGTTACCGGAGCTTTTTGATTCTTGTTTTAAAGGATAATTAATATAATAATTCCAACGTTAAGAGTTTGTCTTATAATGTGTAGTATTCTTGCTTGATCCTTATTTCGTTATAGTGGTATCCATACTATAAAAGATGGGTTGCATTTTATGACTCTTATTTTGTAAATAAATTTATGGAGTATTTAGAAAAAAAAATCATATTAACAATACTTGACATTTACGATAGTAATTTAGATTTAAAAATGGCGTATTGTTCCTCAAAATTTATTTGATAGTTTTTTAATAGAAACAAATATGTGAATAAGAATTAAAATATCCAAAGCAAAGAGATAAATTTAAGAAAATGTTTTACTCTCTGTAAGAAAATGATGAAATGTTTACTAATTTACTGTTTGAGAAACAATACTCCGGTCATTTAATATAGATCCAGTTTAATGTAATTTATGTCATATAACAGCTTATTTAATATAATTTATGTCACATAATAAAAACAACATAAGTTTCAAATTATTTTTACTAAAAAATCACAAGATTTACTCCGATAGGAAAACAATAAAACGAACTACAGAAGTCAAATGAGTGAGTGATTATTTTCGATAGACTACCAACATAATTTCTTCGTTTTGAGAGGTAAGTGTAAGTTATTACGAAAGCTCTAACAGACACTTGAGAAGAAACACAGCAATCGATCAAAAATCCTGAAGTGCTGGTATATTGCGGTAATATTGCAAACATTCAGGATTGCGAACAGTATCTTCATTGTAAGTTTGGTTATTGATGATCTTCTTCACTATTATTTCCGTTTTCTTGCTCGAAATATTATACTGGAATAGAGATGTTTTTTTTTATGAATACCTTTTAAATGAAAATGAAACTTTCAGTTGTTATTCATTTCCTCAATTTGAAAAAGTATAGTTTAAAAAATTAGGTGTTAATATATAAATCTTTTATACATAAACCATTATACCGAGTCGGTATTTTGAATAATCTACAAAAAAAGGAACATAATCAATTTAAATAGGTAGTTAGCCATTCAAGAATGTTATGGTATTAGACACAAAAAGGTTAGAGAAACTTTGCTAAAATAAGCAAAACAGTGACACTCATCTACACTTATAACAACCTTGGAAATTGGCTTATAACGAGTTGCTCAAAGGCTCATAGTTCTATTTTAGGCTTAATTACAGACAAAATATTTGATTTGATTGAACACTTATAGTCAATTCACTAAATAGTATCCATTATTTATAGATGAGATACTCTCGTTAAAAATGTGGAATTTTTTCGTATTAATAAAACTTGTGGGTTATAAAAAAAATTGAGAGTAAATGAATTTTATAATGCTTAATTTATCTTTTAAGTCAATTTTAATATAAATTGTCTTGAAACACCACTTAGGGAAAAATGTCTATAAAATTCATTATATTATAATTTCCTTTAAGGAGAAAATAGTAAACAATCGATTTCTTTTAAAATAAGTAAATGTTTTTTTAAAAACCTTAAGTAAATCAAACTTAACCCAACAGTTCTTAACTCTTAATATTAGCTCCAATAAATGTTTTCAAACGGAAACAACATGTATGAAATGAGAAAAAAATATCGATTAAAGTTTTTAACTCTTAAAATTGCCAATAGATAGCAGTAGAAATTCTATTTTGAGAAATTTGTTTGTTGCTCCGAAATATAAGTTCGAAGCAGAAAAAGAAACGCCCTAGTAAAATAACAAAATTCATCAAAATAGAAGTTTTTTTTTTTTTTCATGTTAAAAAAGAAACTGACATTAAAAAAGCAATTATTCTTCTTTTTTGCATTTTTTGGTGCATCTGGTTTTATTTAATTTTATATTAATTACGCAATAGGTTAAGCTCATTAGCAGCCATTTGGAACACCCCCCATGCAGGTACGATCAAAAACAAAAAAATATATTTACAATTTCTACGCGTTGTCTTCATAGCTGTATAAGTGTATAATACAGTTGAATTTACGATTTAGTAGGATTTTTAATTGCTTAAGTTCTATTTATTATAATTTACAACAAACCTAAACGATGGATACATTTTATTTTACTGATGTTGATGGAAAAAAGAAAATATTGACAGAAAAATTTTGGTATTCTTTGAGAGGTAGTGTAGAATATGATGATAGCGATTTGGAACCCACGATAGACTCTAATATACCGTCATTGGATTTGAGTGAAAATTATGTATTTATCCTATGCCACATGAATATCAAAATTTATGATTGATGAATTTAACAGAAAGAACTTATTATTACAGAAATATTGTCATTTTTTTTCTGCATCACGTTTTGTGTAATAGGAATTATGTGTAAATGATACTGTGTGTTCTTTCTAATTATTTAGCTGATTTTACTAAACTTCTCTTCAATTTTTTGATTTTTATTTTTCTATTAGGTACTCAGTGTTTATTAGCATATTATAAGATTATTTCTTTTTTGCAAAATATTTGTTTATTTATATTTATTTTGTTTTTGAAAAATTTTTACTAATAATTTTTAAAAGTATTTTTGTTTGGTTAAATATTCCTAATTATGTTTCAAAAATATTTTCTTTCTGATATTTTTAAAAAAAGTTAAAGAAATATTGCCGTGATAAGTTTTTTTTATATTAGTGATTATAGATGCTCTTTATAAATGTCTTATGAATTTAACATTTCTTTTATTTCAGATAATTCGATAAGATACTTTGACTGATAGAATATACCCAAATATTGAATATGCCACACTAAATAGCTTATCGTGGTTGAAAGAAAGAGAAATTCTGACTCCAATAAATGAATAAGCAAATGAAATTAACGAATTTATGCTACATAACCTAACAACTGAACAGATAAAGTATGAATCTATAGATACAGTCATAGAGGTAAAAGATACTGTTCATTATCCTGTAGAGTTTTTGCAGACGCTCAATCCACCAGGTATACCGCCTCATATACTTTATCTAAAGATTGGTACGTAAATAATGTAGTTGCGTAATTTAAATCCTCCTAAATTATGTAACTGCACCAGACTCAAAGTGAAAACTCTGAGGAAAAACTTTATAGAAGCAACTATTTTTACAGGAAAAAGTGAAAGTCCTATGAGGGTGAAAATATATTCATTCCAAGAATGCCACTAATTCCATCAGATTATCATTTGGAATTTAAGCGTTTGCAATTTCCAGTTAGAGTTTTTGCTTTGCGATGACTATCAATAAAGCACAAGGGCAGAGTTTAAAATTGACTGGTGTAGATTTACAAAGTGACTGTTTTTTCCAAGGTTAATTTTATGTGGCATGTTCAAGAGTTAGTTCACGTGAAAATCTAATCATCCTTCAACCAGAAAAACGAACGAAGATTGTTGTTTACAGAGAAGTGTGGGAAATGTAGGCATATCATTTCATATTTTTCTTACATTTAACTATTTCTAAAATTACAATAAGGTTATAATAGTAATGAATGTAATAATTAAGATAAATAAATTGATATAATAAAAAATAAAAATATAGTTGTCACTCTCAAAAATTGCCATGCATAAAATAGTAAAGACATTAGAAATGTAATACACACAAAAAAATGATTCAATAGGTTTAAAAAATAAATATATATAAATATGTTTTTATTTTTATCTTGGCAATTTTTACATGGTTTAGACCTACTGGGGACCCACCATCTAAAAAAATGGGAAGGCATCACACTACACTGTCGACGCGGAAATCTGTGTAACGACATATTTACTGACACACTTACCCATTCATTGATAAAATATTTACAATTAAATGCTTTTCTCATATATTTGAAAGTCGTGAACAACCATTATTGCAGAAAATCTATTTCTTAAAATTTTAAATTTAGATTATCATTATCGTTTAAAAATTGAAACTTTTCTTTATATTTTACCATAGGTTTCAAAATATAATATTATCGTCTGCCCAGCGAAGCGGCGGGCAGGTATCAGCTAGTATATATATATATATATATATATATATATATATATATATATATATATATATACAGAGAGAGAGAGAGAGAGACAGATAGCCTTATATCAATGCTAACAAAAGAAGAAGAAAAATATCAAAGTTGTGACTGTATAAAAAGGTAATTGTCAAGACAAATATGAATACTCTGTAAAAAAAGGAAAATAATCTTTGCTTAATGAATATGAACATGGACAGTAGAAAAAATAAGTTTTTCATGATGTTATGGTTACAGTGAAACGTACCGGTATTTCTTGTATTTCAATTATAACATCTGGGACATGTAGAACTGATAAATGTTTCTCAATAGCCTTCCGAATTTGAGCGACGAGTTTTTCGCTATAAGTGTGACCATTTCGGATCTTTAAGAATAGAACCGCTCTTTCCTCCATATCTTTGTTGTATTGCGACACGCATAGGCTGTCCTGTACTTCAAGGAATCTTTCGACTGCAAAGATTAAAATAAAGTGTATAAAATATCTTGTACACATTAAAATTCAAAAGAATTACTGTGATTAAAAAAAAGGCTATATTACAACATTTTAATGAAAATAAACTATTGCAAAAGAGATAACGAGGCACAATGAAGAAAACTGCTTTTTTCTACCATTTCAAATATACGTGATATATACTTAGGAAATGTAATTACTACAGTTTCAAAGAAACAGAGCTCATTGTTATATGCAATGAATGTTGTAACGCATCAATGTTGTACATGAATTCTAACAGTTCATCAAAGTTGTAGTCAACAAAAAAAAAAAAAATTGAACAGCATTAATAACCTTTTGCAATTTCCATCGCAACTGGACAATATTGATATTATTAATAATCCATAAGAATTAAATTCTGGTATCAATTAATGAATTAAATAATTTAACATAATTTATTTTTCTAAATACAATTTTTCATTCCTGGAATCCGGTTTCTTTCCAGAAAATTAATTCTTTTGCTAAAACTACCCTAAACTGCAGGTTTCGTAAAATTTTATTTCAAAAACGTTTGAGTTTTTTATGTTTATGAAATTGCTCCTTTTTTTGTAATGTTTAATCAATATTTCCAACATCTTACGGATAAAAAAATTTCTTCTCAACACCTTTTACAGATAAATACATCAAGCAACAGAGAATTTTTCTCCGAATCTCCTAGGAAAAAAAACCCAAAAAAGCGATATTATTAAAAAATAAATTTGAATTGTTAATACAGTTATAGCAAGAGGAATTTCTCCTGTTTCAACGAGGGGCTCGTGAGCTGTTTGGGTCAAAAGTCGATATGTATCAGAGAGGTTATTTCAATTTTCTCATTTTAAAAGAGAAGGAACAAGGAAAAACTGTTCATTTGTAAGAATAATATTTTTTTGACCCTAGCTTCACTTAACGCATGGAACGTGCAACTGTTAAAAAATAGTTTTTAAAAGGTTTCAGGACTATTATCCATAAATATAAAAAGAAATCACTTTTCAAAGCAATATAACTTATCGATAGAACAAAGCAGAGAAGCTTGATACTTTTATAAATAATATTCACAAATATTTGCAATATTTTTCATATTTTCATGCAATTTTAAATAAAAAAAAACATAAGAAGTTTAAAAAATATAAATTGGCTTTTTTTTTTTTTTTTTTTTAAATTTTTTTAATTATAAAAATAAATATGCACAGGAATCTAAAATCAAAATTTACAAAATCAAATTAATTAAAATATTCGTAAGAAATGTTATATAATAGAAAATATTCCGTTCTGAAGTTATACATTCTTTTTAAGATACTAGATGGGAAAAAATTTAATATAATTATATAAAAAAATTTTAAAAATTTAAGGAAAATTCCAATTAAAATTAATATGAAATTTTTCCGTTCATAAATTTTGAAAACATTTGTATATGTCATGAAAAAAAACTTATTTTGAGTTTATATGTGAAACTTTATATTAATGTGTTTAATGTTGCTTCTGAGAAATGCTGCGCGCAATCTAAAATGTTTTTTTTAAAAGAAAAATAACAAAAAAGAGATTAGCTAAACATGGCTCGGTTTTTATCAGTAACTCTGGACATTTCAGGTACTATCGTTAAATTCTTAGCACTAAAATATTTAGAACGAATATGGGGCTCTAACATGTATGTTTTCTTAAAAAAAAAATTGAAATTTCGAAGTTTCAGGATTCTGAAACCTTTTAAATGATTGGATCAAATGATTCGATAACTTTTTTGAAAACAGAATATTTTGCAAATTATAAGAAAAAATACTTTAATGTAAACGTAACTGTTTAAATATTAATTTATTATTTTTTCCCTCTGAATATCACTTTTTAAAAATGTCTGAGATTAACAATTGAAAACAAGTCAAAACATGTAATTTCAGTTTGAACATGCTTACCAACGTCATAAATCTCTGAGGCTCCGAAACGAGTCCCTTTCGGATTCAATGATTCGTCACTATGAAAGAAAAAAATGGAAATAATTTTCTAAACAACAGTATACTTTTTTTCACATTATCACAATCACTAACTTCCAGTGTACCTGTCTATGTTGAATACTTTGAAATGAATGGTGGTGTTAGGAGTGCTACGAAGATTATTAAAACCATCTTAAAAATATCAGAAGAGATTTTGATACTTGACCGACTAACTGTGTCGGCAAAGTCCAAGAATAAAGATTTTCTTGACTCCAAAATTCATATTTTAATATATTTTACTGCATAATTATCAATACAATACGATTATTTTATAATATATCAAATAAGAAAATGTTTTTATTGTCTTTTTGATCTAAACATTCTTTACCTTATTCTCAAAGGTTTAGAAATTTCTTTTACAGCTTCATAGGAAAACAAGAATTGTATCCCTCCAATGTTGTTATTATTTCAGTACAAAATAACGAACAGCTGGGATGGTTTCAGGAACAAATATTATTTAATACTTGACACATTCCTCAACACAAGACAGGATACAAAACATATATTAAACACAGATTCACGAACACACATCCATCATTCTACTAAGAAGTCTCGCCTTCCATCGTGATTCTTCTTCATAGCATATATATTTATTCATGAAGCATATATATTTATTCATGTCTATCTGTGTGGGGTTTTTTCAAAAGACATATTTAAACGTAATAATAATTGAAGTTATTAATTATAATAAACTTGAAGATAAATATTTCGTTAATTGTATACATTACAGTATTTAATACATTTTGACAATATTTCTTATTTTAAAGTTAGAAAATGGAATCTATATATTTCATGTTTAATATAGAGTATGTTTCAGAACTAATAGAACAAACTTTCAAAGTGACCGAAAGAACCGAAATTAACTTTTCATCATTAATCACATGAAAGTTAAAAGTTACTGTTGGGCAAGTTGCTTTAAAATAACGAATACAATATTGCTACTTACAATTTATTTTAATTAATTAAAATAATACATTATATTTCCAGAAGGGATTAATGCTTGTTGAACTTAAATTTTTCATTGCAAATTAAAATTACTTTTCAGATACTCGTTGCCCTCTACTATAATTATTAACAAATCCGTGGACACGTTCATTCTCGTGAACTTTTAGGAGATATCTCTGGTGGTTCTTTCCACTTCGGACTTTTTGCGGGAATATTTTGTCCCCGTCTCTTTTCTTTCTCAAATCTACGAACACGATCTTTTATGCTGTTTATGAAGCTGAAATATTGGTTCAAGTAATTGCGATAGGGATCCACCGAAGTCACACCTGTAAGGATAGGAAAACCGATGCGGCTGTGTTTGGAGTTTCTGGGAGATCAGACTTATGTAAAGTCAGGTCTTGAACTTAACTTCAAAGTTTATGTAACGTAAAAATATCACCTGACCTTTCATACGGAAACAGCTTTATTTTAGTTGGCCACTTTATTGGAACGTAATGATCACCACAAGTGAAATTGTTCATAAAATGTAATAAAAAGATGTGTTTCATTCACAAGAATATTTACAACTTGCAAAGGCTCTTTGTAACAATACTGAGATGGTGAACATGCTTCTTTTTTATATGGTCTTGCTAACCTTAAGCCATATTCTGTGATAAATGTAGCATTTGTCACTTTCATCTCTAAAAATGACCCATAAGAGCACAATGAGGAATAATCACACTAAGTAATGGCTAGTACGAAAGGAATTTATAGATCTCTTTGCTTGTATGTTTTTTACTTCTTTTAATATGTTGGCAATAAAATACTTTATATAAATTCGCTCATGGCGTCATCAAATAAAGTGCTTCATGTACCACCATTGTTCCGTTTTAACTCGTGTTGATGTATAAACATGAGAAATTGAAAATAACTCTTGAAGAAACAGAGAAAGAGAGATAGAAATTCTGTGCAATATTTGTAAATAGCCCCTACTTTAACGTATCTTTTAATTCTTCTTTAAAAAATAGTCCAATTTGTATGGATATATTTTTAATTACTTGAAACTTTAGAAGTGTTGCGCTTATAGGAATTAATTAAACATGATGGTGAACTCCACAGCCTTTACTTTGGAGCTTAAGGCTCTAGTGTAAGTGAACGCGAAAGCTTTCATTTGAGACTACTTTGCAAAGATTCTGCATCAAAACACATCCCTGTTTATGTTAAACCATAGTTCTTTTGAGTCTATTAGTCAAAATATTATTACATTTAAACAAAATCTGATTATTTTTACCTGGAGCTTTCCACACTACCAGCACTAATTTCTGAAACTTTTGCATGGTATAGTTATGTCTATAACTAAAACATAATTTTGCTATAAAATGAAAATAAACTTTCAATAGTCCTTGTTCATCATTTGAGGGATTATAACCATAGCTCTTCACTAGATAATGCAATTTTAAACTAAAAATAAAGAAAACGAGTTTTTTAATCATTCATCTATTTTTTATTGAGATATTAAAAACTTTACTTTTTAAATAAGGATCCTGAAAAGTAACATGCAATAAATATTTATATAAACTCGAATAAAAAATGGTAAACACTGCCGAAACAACCTTAATTCTCTCTCAATTGAAAAAAAAATGTCACAAACTTTTGAAATGTACAGTTGTCCAAAAAAAAAAGAGATATCCTTAATAACTTTGTGAATTCTCATCGCAACTGAATAAATTTAAAATTAGTATCTATTATCGGCTTAAAGAGAACTAAATTATGGTAATGAATGAGCTTCTAAGACAAACTTTTACCATTATGGAATATTTTTTTTTGCTGACCACGGATTACATTTCCTTCGAATTTTTTAGTTTCAGAAATATTTGGGGAAAATTGTATCAGGGCAAGATGATATAATGTATTTTACTCAAATGAATAACAATATTTTCCTCATTTTTAAATACCACATGATAAGTGAATTGGGATAATTAGGAATATTAAATTAGTATATGATCTCTTAAAAATCATTGATCGTCAATCGAAACATATGGCTTATAACATTTCAAGAAGATTGCATAAAATTTCGGATTTCGGTGTTTCATGTTATGGAAAAACCAAGTATGTAAAATTTTGGTACGTTGCAACTCACTATATTTTCGTAACTCTTTAGAATAATTCAGTTTTTTACAATGATATTATCTGTTTAAATTTAAAAAGAATTTTAGATTTGGTTTTATTTTTAGAATTTTGAGATCGTCAAACACACAATTGCATTTAACAGTATGGGAATCTTTTTAAATACCCCTATAACTCAGAAACGTGGAAACAGAGTCTTACGAAATTTGAAATTTAGGCCAATTTTAAGAGTGAAAATTAGAACAGTGAAAAAAAAATGGATTTATGTGTGAAAAAAAATTTGTTTT
The DNA here is from genome assembly GCA_019974015.1 of Nephila pilipes. Classification (NCBI taxonomy): domain Eukaryota; kingdom Metazoa; phylum Arthropoda; class Arachnida; order Araneae; family Nephilidae; genus Nephila; species Nephila pilipes. The sequence continues at coordinate 92,460 of BMAW01123000.1, read as the reverse complement.
TGGAGCTATTGAACTATGGTATTAATTCCATTAACACTACTATCTAGTTCAGTTCAAACGATTAACAATGATACCAATTTTGAATTGCGGAAATGAGACGAGAGTCGCAGAAATTGTTTAGGATGTTCCCTTTCTTTCAATGACTGTTCTTTGCAAAATGGGCTTAATATAAATGAATTAATGAGCTTATTATGCAATACAATTACTTATTAATCCCAAGACTAATTATCATAAGGCTTAGGAGTCCCGTTATGAGTAAATATTATAAACATTGTTATAAAATATTAAATTCAAATAAGTCAACTTTTCTTCATTAAAAAAAGGTAGCTGTAGTACAAGTAACGAAAGGAAACAAGACATAGATTAAATATTTACTGTTCATAAAAATAACAAATGCTGTAGTAGATTATTCTATTTTAAAGTATTACACAAAATGTTCGAAGATTCTAGCCTTACAAACAATGCATATATACACCTACTGACCATGGATTGGTGACACGGTCTATAACTCATAGTGTTGCTTGTATAATCGCAGTAAGAAGACAATTCTTGCAAACAGATCTATTTCAGACTGACAGATGTTTCATACGCAACAGTTTTAAGTGCTCCCCAAAGAAAGCTATCCAGACTGCTTAAATTCACAGACAGTGGAGACCACACAATCTGTTCTCCCACTCAGTTCGTCGTCGACCAAACGATAGACACAAAAGTCTCAGAAGACATCTTTCATAATGGAGAGGTTCCCCATTACATTGGAACCACATGCTACGTCCCATATTTTGCAGTGCAGGTTGAAGTGAGCCAGATAGAATCTGTTCCAGAAAGGTTTTGTCATTACAGTCATTGTGCATTACCATCAATTAATTCATAAGGTAAGTGCATGTTTACAAGCTCCATGTTCTTATAACAATGTATGTTCTTCCCAAAAGGTGACTACTCAATGACGAAAAATCAGATATTTTTCTTACAACTCTCTCGTAAACAGCAGTTCTTACGATGTTATTTTCAGTCATTTGCCGCTATTCAATTCTAAATCATTGTGATGTATTCTAAATCACTTTAAAGTTTCTATCTCTATTTATTTCAGACCCTGAATAAGATACCAGAAAGAGTCTAAAAAAATCTTTGATTCTTTGGGCAAGCCTGAGGTAGATAAAGTTATAATTTAATTAAACATAATTAGTTTCTTTCACAGAATCATGATAACGTGTGGTACTAAAATTTAAGAATATCGAAAGAGCTTTAAGCAAAGGAGACATCATCTGTTGATATTATATGCTTATATACAGTTCATCGTTAGTTTTTATTGTACTTGAAAAGCTTCATTGATTCAATTGTAATTATACAAAAATTATTCATTAGTTTATATGAATATGGGACAGAAATAAAAAACATACTTGTAAGAATAATTAAATTGAACAAAAACTTTGGAAGTTTCCAATTAAATTTTCGAGCTCATTTCCAAAATTACATTTTAAAAACTTCTTGTGACTAGTAATAAAATAATTCACATATCATGTGCATATTTAATGTGAAAAACCGACATCTTAACCATTATACTAAAAGGATTTTTATTTAACTCCCTAAAACCAAGTTTACAATTTATTGTGTGACAATGTGCAAAGATAAAACTGAAATTAGGAAAAAGAATAGTTTCATAAATTAAAATGTTATGTCCTACCATCTGCAAGCAATAATCCAATTTTCGGTCACAGGATTAATTATTGCGCAATCACCAGTAGCAAAAAGGTCTGAAAAAATGAATCATCGAAATATATTAGACATTTAGAATGAAAAATTTATAACATTTGATTTCAGAGTAATAACTGACAATTTATCATAGCAACGGATAATTTATATCGCAACTTGTGAATTTCTTTAAGGGAAATTAATGTGAAACATAATGTGATTAAATTAAACTATTTCATGTGCATCACCATTTACTAATTTATTTGCTTTTTTTAAATAGGAATGTATGTACAATCTGAGTTTCTGTAGGTTTTGTGGATTTCCTAGTCACTCTTTATTTTCTTACATGAAGAGATTTTGTTTTTTCAAAATACAAGGTGAACTATTTTTCAAATGAGTTTAAAGTCAGAGAATTCAAATTACAATCTATAACAGGAAAAAACGATGTTCCAAGAAGGAGTTTTTCGATGGAGACAAAAATCGGCGGATAGGAAAATTATGTACAGAATAGAAAATGGTTAAAATTGCAGAAAAAATGAATGATTTATTTCAGAGTTACATAGTTACAAAGTAACGAGCTCAATACGGTGTTGACCCACCTCTAGCCTGGATGTAAGCTGAAATACGACGTGGCATAGAGGGCTAAGGCTCCCCGATGTTCTCCTGTGGTATTTCTTGCCAAATTTGTTCTAATTGTCGGGCTAGGTCATCAACATTCCCTGGTAGAAGCAGTCGCCTTCCCATTCTATCCCAGACATGCTCGATTGGAGAGAAATCTGGCTGGCCAAGGAAGTGTTTGATGTTTCATAGCAACACGTGCCGTATGGGGTCTGGCATTATCTTGCTAAAAAATGAGACCAGGGTACTGCAAAAGGAATGGTAGAAAAATAGGTCTCAGAATGTCGTCGAAGTACCGCTATGCTGTAAGTGTGCATTTAATGACAACCAAAGGGGTCCGGCTATCAAGGGATATAACACCCAGACCATAGCTCTAAGTTGAGGGCCTGTGTGGCGTTCAATAGTGAAAGCAGGATCGGCACGCTGCCCTGAGCGTTTCCAGACACGTCTTTGATGATCGTCAGATCACAGTTGGAAGCGGGATTCTTCGCTAAACACCATACATCCGTCCCTAGTCAGCAAAATTCCAATCTGATCGAGCCAAGCACCGTTGTAATCTGGCTCGACAGTATGCATGCGTGAGTGGCAGGGGGCGTAACGGTCAGTACGAGGAAGATTTCGCCCTATTAGCCGTCTGTGAATGGTCACGGAGGACACTCGTATGCAGGTCTCACGTCTGATGATTGATGGACGATGAATCAGACGCTGTGACAGCTGATCTGATAATCACTCTGTCCTCCCGATCTGCTGGCCTTAGGTCGACCGCTAACATCATGACGCTGAAGTCTGCCTTTGTCCACCCATTCTTGCCAACATCTTCAAATCGCCGCATCGCTTCGACTCATGTGACTTGCGATTCTCCGATTTGCCCAACCAGCCTCTTTCAATCTAATGATACGACCACATTCAAACTCTGACAGTTGCTTTTAAGGAGCTGGAATCCTGCGGCGAGACATTTTTCAGTGGTTGAAAGGTATCCTAAATTGCAATGCAACAGAAAATTTGGCCACCAAATTTTAATCATTTGCAGGTTCGGTCTAAATATCTTTGCATACGAAATTTCATTACAATCGGGTAACTCCTTCTTGGTGGATCGTTCTTTTATTTTCCTTCTATAGAGTGTATTTTTCTTAAAACAAGAGGTGCCTGAGAGGTTAATTCCAATTTCAAGAATATATACTAAACTTTAATAATATATTAGCCTTCAAGTATTGTTTTTTATCAATGAAATTTAAAGAGGCTGCTAGATTAATGTAACCATATCTTCTTTTCCCTATTTCTCTCAAAAAATAGACACTAAAGAAAAGACATCAACTTATCAAACCTCTAGATTTTATTATAGGAAAATACAACTACGTTCGAGAATGGACATTAGGTAAAGTTCATTGTTTCAATACAGAAAAAATTCTTTAATTTACTTGTTTGACTAGTGTAATATTACCATTCATTTTATTCTCATCAAGCAAATCTGTACCTATATTCCTGTAAATATTTCACATTATTTATCTGTGTGCAGCTATTTGTAAAGTAATATTTTCTAAAAAAAAAAGTCTGCTTTTTCGAAAATCTAATTCAGTTGCTAACATATATGTAAAAAAATATCATCTGGGAAAAGATAGTTTAATTGTATGTATAATAATTAGCTACTCAAGAGACTATTGTTTTATATAGATTACTTTTGGTGCACCAGATCACTTTTCAATTTTTTTATCGTTTGCTTCAATTTTAGGTATATTTAGCTTAAACATATTCAGTTTAATAAAATGTATCGTTTGCTTTAATTTTAATTACATTTAGATAAATATCGTTTCCTTTAATTTTAATTACATTTAGATAAATATCGTTTCCTTTAATTTTAATATCGGAAAAGTTTACTACTATCCATTTCTCGATATTTCCTCGTTTACTTTAATTTTTATAATTAATTGAGTACTTTAATAATAATTACAATAAAGCGCACTTTGGATGGCTAAATCTGTTTTTTGGAAAATTTAGAATAGAACTTCTTTTATCTGCAATGTATTATTTGTAATAATATGAATATGACAGTGAAACTTTATTCAATATTTCTCTTATAATCTAGATTTAATTAGTTAACTCTTTAAGCCTGGATTGGAAGACTGAGAAATTCAGTTTATGTTTCTCCTTGCTATTACATTTGAATACATTATTAGGATGATGGTAAGTTAAATACCAGAGGCAAATAAGTTTCAAGTAATAATATAAGCCATTTCCTTATTAAATAAGAATACCTGGGTACTTGGAGAAATACTTTTCACGATAAGCAGATCCATCCACATCGTTCCAGAATCCGAGTGTTAGAGTAGGTGTGGACTTGGAAAGCACTATTTCGCCAATCTCGCCAACAACTCGATTACCTGTTAAATGTTTTATCTCAATAACTATTTTCATGAAGTTAAGCATACGAGGAAAATATCCGGAAAATAACAGTATACTTTCAATTCTTCGTCAAATCTAATTTGACCACCAAATTATATTAACTGTAAGAATGTAAAATAATCGTAATAGATACCGGAAGGCATAAGTGGGACTATTGTACATTATGTACAATGATAAGTAGTACGTAAATAATACACACAGATTATTTACTTTCCCCAGTATCAGGCGAAAAAAGATATTTCTGAATGGCGGAAAGGAAGAATAATTGGATTATAGACCTGTTTTGAGAAAAAACTCTAATTTTAAATCGAAATTATATCAGTGCTCTAATACATCCGCTCCAATATCGTTAAGGCGTATTTAATAGTAGTAGAACTGGTACTCTTTTTGTCGAGATAATGACGTAATTTCTGATAATTAAATATTATCATAAAATAAATGTTTCAAACTTTAAGGAAATCTGGAATTTATTTTGAAGTTTTCAGATAAAATGGTTAAGAAGCTAACTGAAATTCATTATTAAATATAGAAATTTTTTTGTACTGTATCATTAGAAAACTCATTTGTCAAATTTTTACTTTAAACTTAATATTGTAAGTAAAAGTTTATCTCCTTATATAGTAATTTTTTTTTCTTATCCCGAATTACAGTACAAATATGATTACATACAGCTTAGCATTATTCATATAACAAGAAGGCAAGAGTGGTTTTCAAACTCTTGTTGAAACAGATCACTGTTAAAATCCCTGTTAACTCTTCAAAAACTCGCATTTAGAAACTCTTCGCTACAAACAAAAGCAGAAATAATGAGTTAACATAAAACAATAACACTAGATATATTTCTTCACAAACTCCTAGTGATTATTAAAAGGAATCAGGAGGACTTCATTGTTTCAATTTCCACTGGAGGAAGAAATCGTTGAATAAATTTCGAGAGAGGATCGATGCAAAGATATATTTCCGAAACAGCTAAAGAAAACCCTGTTAACTCCATCACAAAAGTTTCTAAAAAATAGTAAAAAATTTAGTTTCTTAAAAATCTAAGAGTTTCACTTGCTTATTTATTTGTTTCAAGCTTTTAAGAAAACCCAATGCAATTTTTTTTATCAGTTTTTGCTTTTCCATTGTTAGATGGCCCTCTGTTAAACATCCGAGGTATAAGTATTTGCAATGTGTGAACCACATAACCTCGCGTGCTGTACTTTCGTCATGTCGTAATCAATTCTCAAGATCATCGAAGTAATTTTAATAATGCCAATAATTCTGAATGATAATCCAATAAGCATCCAAATTATGTAAATGTAACGCCCTCTGTTTTCATCATATATATATATATATATATATATATATATATATGTGTGTGTGTGTG
>BMAW01123000.1:55169-85984 GCA_019974015.1 Nephila pilipes | reverse complement strand
ACACATATATATATACATACACACATATATATATATACATACACACATATATACATACACACACATATATTTATATACATACACACACACATATATATATACATATACACATATATATACATACACACACATATATATATATACATAAACTACACACACACACACACACACATATATATATATATAACAAAGCTCATTATTGTTTGAGAAGAATAACTCATTTCGTAATATCCACCACTCACACTCAAACCTATAAAATTCAATTATCTATATAAAGAATTCGGAATTGGAGAATTTTGAATATAATTTTTTTAACGTTAGCTTTAAATGGAACGTGAGCTGTTGCTCCCAGATTGGACGCTTAAAATATTCCCCACTTCTCCCACCTTCAGCAATGCTTTTAATTTTCCACCGTAAAATTTCAGATTTTATCCTTTATTAATTCATATTGTTTAAAATGAATTCGTTCTGATTTTTGCACTCTATTTAAGTTCTAAACAAAAGCATTTATTGTACAGTATTGTACATTATAATATTATACAATATTTTCAATTTCTATCTAGTCTAGAGATAATGTCTGTTACAACTGATTGCTTAAAATTCACTTTCAATATTGTACTCTTAGAAGAGAGAGATTAGTTCTTTAAGAGTGGTTAGTTACAAATATTTATTTCTGATTGTATATCTTTGGCAGGGCTCACGAGAGATTTAGCTTCACAGTCCTGATAACTATCTTGATATTTGAAATGAATAAATTCAGTTAATGAATGGTGACTCTGTGATTATTTATTTTACCGTAGTTTAGTAACTTGCAATGGTACAAATATGTGTTAGTAGCGCATCGGAGGCGTAACAAAATAATATCTTTTCTTAGTTTTGACAATTGATTGTGATTAATAGTTTATTAACAACACTCTTACAAGCAATAAGGTCATTATTGGCAACGGATCCTGTAATTTTGAAACCGAGTCAAGTGACGTGAAGGATGCCTAAACTAGAAAACTCGATCTCCTAACTTGCACACCAAACTTGGGATATTTACCTCCGCGAAATATGATATGCATTAGCCCAACTGCTTAGTGGTGTCAAATTTCTTTAACAGTTGTTAAAAATTCGAAAGTAATTACCAGTTGCGTTAACTACTTCCACGGAAGCGCCCAGCAGCACAGTATTTAATTCTCCTTTATAGCCAGGTAACAATTTCGATACCGTCATATAAATACTTGTCATTTCTGTGCATCCTAATAATACAAAATACATTCAGATTTTAAAAGAAAAGATAACTGTTCATCCATAATGTCACATATCTATTCATTATAAAAGAAAACAATTTTAGTATTGGGCAAAATCAAAAAATACATTTTCAAATTAAAACAACATAATTAACAGAAACTGAAAAACACATTCATTTAATTACAATTTTCAATACAATTTAATATTGGCTTTAAATATAATGTTGGCAATAAATGATTGCTGATTTTAAATAAGAAGAAAAATTCAAACTTTTTGTTTAAAAATAGAATTTTATTCAATTAGGTAGTGTCCGTTTTTGACGATGACCTTTTGCCATCTTTCACAGGCAGTATCATAATTCCATGTTCATAAAACTTCTGATTCCTACCTGCAAAAAACTGAACTAAATGTGATTTTACATCACCAGCGTCATTAAAAATTTTATCATTTGAGGATTTCTGAATAGAATGATATAGAGGGTAATCTGAAGGCACAAAGTCAGGGCTATATGATGGATGTGACAATACATCCCAACTTATCACGAATAATTTTTACCGATTTCCAAAGATGTGTCTGGCTCATGTTGGAAAATAACACTCTTGCGATATGCCAATTCAAACTGTTTTTCTCAAACTCAGTTTGTCGAGATATTGAACATACACGTTTAAAATAATTATTTGGTTTCTTAGTAAAATTTCTAAGTGCAGGATTCCCTTATAATCTTTCCAAACTGACAGCATAAAATATTCTTTTTTGTATATCTTAGCTTTTGGTGTCATCTGGGATGGTTCATCTTGCATCACCAACGATCTTTTCAAATTAACATTGTCATAAGCTATCCACTTGTCGTCGCCAGATATCAGTCGTTTCAGAAATTGTTCAATTTCGTTGCGTTTCAGAAGCGAATCATGGGTGCTAATGCGTAGCGTCAAAATAATTTCCTTTAGCTGATGAGGGATACATAAAACGAATTTATTGACATAGATAAGCTGTTAAATTTTTTTTCAATGCATGTATGTAATACATTGAGCTTCTCTGCAATATCTTGTGCTATGACGATCTGGATCAATGTTTTTGATATGTGTCTCATCAACTTTAACTGGACGGCCAGATTGTGACCAGTTTTCCCTAAATAACCATTAGAACGAGATTTGGCAAACACATTTTGGAGCTATCTTTCTTTCAATTCTTCCTTCACATATATGGCAGATAACTTTTTGTGTGCTTGAGATACGTTGTTGCCTTTTTGGAAATAATACAATGAAATATGTCTGAAATGCGCATTTTGTACCTCCATTTTTAGATTGTGATAAAAAAAAAAAACTAAACTAAATAACTAACCGATAGAATTTTTTTGCTAAATTAAAGGTGGAAATCCAAACTACAAGAAAACAATATAGGTTAGGTGCTTTGAACAAGTTAACAAAACAAAAGAATGTATTAAGACCATATATTGACAAAATCTGCAATCACTTAATTGCGAACCCAATAATATTGAAGTTTTAATTCCTCATTGTTTAAAATATGATTAACGATATTTAACAGTACTGTTCGCTAAAATATATGTTCTGCTAGGTATCGCTGAGCTCGCTTGGCCACAAAAGTAAAGTATTCATTAATAGCGGAAAGAGATAGGCGTTCAAGCTTCTGTTTATCATATACTACTTTACTACCAATAAAGTGTGGTTTTGCCACTTGTATAATAATCCACCTTTCAATTTAGAGAATAAACCATAACATAATAAGAAATCCTTTAAATTTAATAGGGTCAAAAATATTCCTAGAATAAGTCACAACAATTTAATAAAAATGTGTACAGTATTCATACAGTATTTTCATTTATATTCTCCAACATTTACACTATTGCTCCACCATTCATACAATTGTTCAAAACACTCCTGGAAGTTATTTTTGTAAAGGGCCTTCCGCTGCCTTGTTGCACTTTCCTTCACCTTTTCTGAATCAGGAAAACGTTGTCCCTACAATTTCATTTTTAGCTGTGAAAACAGGTAAATTTCAATTATGTTACATTGAGAGAATAGGGAAAACGTTGCTGTGTGTAAACATCGTACCCTGTCCAGGTACTGTTTCATAATTTAGGAACGATGTCCTAGGGTTTCTTACTATCTTACAGTAGAATCCAATTGCTTCCTGGCCATTTTGCAGATTTTTCCTTTGTTTGCCGCTCGTATCGTTTTAAGGATCTGAAAGCAAATTTCTTTGTTGATTCTTGTTTATCGGTTCGTGCGCTCAATTTGTCGAACTTCTGAACGCGCTCTTCTATGGCTTAAAAGGAAAGGAGTCCACTCAGAAGATATTTTTCAATACGTGATGATCTTGAAGAAATAGCTTAAGCAACTAATGTACTGCCGTTTTTCCCCCATGGTATTGTTACTACATTTTTTCTTCGGCCCCTTTAAGTTTTTGGATAGTGATTTCTCCCGAAAAACCTAGAATTCGATTTTGGCACACTGTTTAAACATTTGAAAAAACGACGAATGCAAACGCTGATTTTTCAGAAACAAGTTTTCTTCGACAGTGTACAACGGAACTGTTAGCTCGGCACCTTCTCCTAGTAAAGCTTCTGACCACAGTTTGAGAAGTTTTGTCTTCACTGCTCGACCGTAGACAAATCATTCCGAGAATGTTATGTCCTTACTACATATTTTAAGTGGAATTGTCACCGAACGAATTCATGAGCGCAATCATTAACAATTAAAATATTGAGGGTCAAATATTATTATTTTCCTAAAAATAAATATTTTGAAACCAATTAAATAAAAATAATTTAAACATTAATAATATTGCTAGTTTAATTTCCATCTTAAATTATCCAGACACCTTTTTGATGGAAAATAGATATTAATATTAACTTTCCATTTTACAAATTACATGCGATTTTTTAAGAAGAAAAAAAAAACACCACTTCTTTCACAATGTATACTAAGAAATGCTTCTGTGCCTAGGATATACCGTTAAAATGGTAACTTTGGTTTGATCATCGCAAAAACTTTTTTTAGTTTCATAATCTAGCTTTAAATACCTGCCAACGGATATTTATAGGGAAAATATTTTTATTTGCTTACAATAAGCTTTTTAATGACATATCTCTATTTTAAATGCAAAATAAATACATGAAAAGTAAAAACTTATAATTAATTCCTTTGATATCTGTATTGCCCTGATTGTGTATGAATATTACCGTAAGAAGCAGAAAACAGTATGTCATTCGATATGTCTTTGATAAAATCGTAGTGCTGACTCTTAATGGAGCTCCCGGCAACAAATAAATATTTCAGGGATGATACGTCTTGATTCTTGGCTAAAACATAAGATGAAAATAAGTTGATTACAATATCAAACAAAAGGAGATAATTCAATAAAGCGTAAGGGGATCTAATAAATAAATATAAAACTGATTTAAAAAGTACTCGTGCTAGGGGGAAGACATATGTTATTAAGAATGGGTTAGCTTGAAGTATTGTCCCTTAATCGTTTTTATTTTTATTTTTTAAGTCTATGAACGTGACGACCTTCACATCCTAAAGTATCGTCGCAATAGCCTTTCCGGCCGATGAGACTGTCTTCAAATTCTTTGGAACAGATACAGCAGAAGCAACCCATTGTTTCGATTGTTGCTTGGTTTCCAGTGTGTAATTATGAATGCACGTGTCATCGATGGAGGCAAGTAGATGCAAAAGACAACGACAACTTTCCTGTAACTAAATTTCATTAAAGCTAAAATATGAGTTATTCTTAAATAGATTTTGAACAAAAATTAAACAAATGCTACAGCATCAACTTGCCTTAGCATCGCCAACTGATGTTGAAAACAATTACATTTTGAACCACCCTCATTTCAGTAACTTATTTTACAAATGTCACAAGTAAAAAAATAATAAGTTTCATTCTTTTGTTTTTAAGTGTTTGTTTATTTTATTACTCATTCATTACAAAATAAGTCACTTAATTAAAAATTATGACCATAATTTGACTATCATCCTCCAGAAACCCTTGAAAAAGAAGAACAATTAGTTCATTCTATATTATAATCAATGTTCTGATTCATCAGTGCTTGATTCGAAAAAAAAATACCCTCCCTGTCATAAAATAGGTCCAGTAATGACAGAAGAGTATTATTGCTAATTTAAGTGTGGAAGTTTTTTTAATTTCTAGTTTTAACAAAAACCGATACAAGCTATAGAATTCACTTCCATTTTAGAGGAGAACTGAATCAATGTATTCTAAAACTAAAACGGAATAGAATCATGGCGATTGGCTTAAAAGTTCCATATTTGAACAGCAAGGAGGCGTTGTTAAAGCAAATTAGCTTACCATTGTTTACTGCCATCTAATACAAGGAGTAAAAAAAATTTGACCCTAATTCAATGGTTTGATTTGATTGCTGCCTAGTCAAATTGCCACTGTTGATGATGCTTGGTTTCACCGTTGTACACAGGAAAACAAGGAAGAACCGAATCAATGGAATGCTTCCAATGAATCTGCTCCAAAAAAAGAAAAGACAGTTTCTTCATCCGGAAAAGTTATGGCGACGAGTTTTTGGGAGGCTAAGGGTGTCATACTCATCGACTCCTCAGAGAAAGGAAAACGACCACACATTGGGCTATATTACCCATTTCTAATACTCCGTTCTTAAACAGATAGTTTTTTAATCGCCCTCGTGGTCAGTTAAAGGCTAAATGTTTCCTGAAACCAATAAAGAATAAAAATTAAGAATAAATACATTATTCTAATGTAGAAAGGGCCAAAACAAAAATAAAATACTTTTCATAACTTTCATAATTTCCATCGCTACCATCATTTTATCATTCTCAATAGCTGGTAGGGAACCAAATTAAAGTATTATATTAATAATATTAATTAATTTAATTAATTTTCAAAGACGGTTTTTTCTCATTATTGACACCGATTTTTCGCTTCTTGTATTTTACGTCTCATCTTGAAATTAGATAAAAATTATTTTAAATTCCGCAAGAGACTGCTTGTTTCTTAGTTCAGAAAGGGAGGGGAGATCTTAAGTATGCATTCTTAGTGCCGATTAAGTATTTCAAACATTTGACGGTGTGAAATTTTCTGTTCAGTATTTTTCAAAGATATTTACTCCTATTGTTAAATAATTATTTTCCATTTCCTAAAAACTGAAAAAAGCAAATATTAATTAAAGTATGAAACATGAAATATAGTTATGGGGGGAAAGTGATTTGCATCATTAAATGGTAACAAGGAAATTTAAAACTTTGATAAGGACTGCCAATTATTGCGGCCGTGGCAAACAGTGAAGATACAAGATTTTGAGTTTAAATACCAAAAAATAGAAATAAATATAGAAAAATAGTTGAACCGGAAATAAATAAATATATGTGAGAGTGATGACTTCTTTCCCCATCCCCTATCTGGAGTGGTTAGAACCTGGTCCCCATTTCCCCTATCCAGAGGTCGACAGCTGGCGAGTGCAGGTGTCCAGACAAACTCTATTGGGAAACGTGGAGGAGCAGACAGAACGTGGGTGTGGTCCCCTAGACAGAGCGTGAAGGGAAGAGAGAGAGAGCACCACGTCTGACGAGGCAGATCGAAAGGAGAAGGAAAGATCATAAACACACAATTGGTTTGCTTGACGGACGAAAGGGGTAAAAATATGCATTTTCCGAGTTTTTTCATCTTGATTCTGTTCTTAGAGAAAGTGGTTGATATCTCTCCATTATAAATAACTGCAACATTTACTGATATATGTATAAAACTGCATAAATTACAAAAGGACGTGTTATATCATTTAAAAGCAGTAGATAATCCTCACAAAAATTTTAAGGAATCATTTAGAATCAGTTTACATTATTTCTGATATGTGAAGAACAAAATAATTTTTGATTTGAAACCGATTTTATATCAAATGTAATAAAAATAAAGAAAAAGAGGCAGGAATATCTATTGTTTGAAAAGGAATTTAAAAATCGAATTCTATCTGTTGTTTATAAGATAAGTAAAACAGTGGTACCCTTTTAATCTTATTAAAAAGGGCATCTGGGGTAGATGTCAAAGTTTAAAGAATATTTTTTAACAGTGGAACCATAAGCTGAATATCTTTAAAAATCTGTTGTTTGTGGTGGATTCGTAAGCCGTAATTATAACATATTTACATATAAAACAAGTATATTTACAGCAGATGTGAAATATATTTATGATGCATACAGGTTCTTAAAATTGATTGTGTATTCACATATTCTATACAGCATCCGAAAAAAAATTCGCAATACTTCTAAATTTACCAATTTTGTATGTAATTCATGTATTATTATAGAGTAAATCATCTCAAGTGATTCAAAATGTGGATGTGTAAAAGTTACTGCTTCAGCATGGTACTTTAACAACAGGAACTTTAAATGTATGTCTTCTATCAAATGTTACTGTACAACTTTTAATCTCTTATTTGTAAATTCATGATCTAAAATTAAACTGTATTACAAATATAATTTGTTAGAATTACTTTTATATAATCTTTATAAAATTTCTTACAAAGTTTATGAGTTCAATATTTTTACCAAAATTCATTGTCATCATTATAACAATATTCCGTATTTTAATGTATATAAGCCCCTCTTAGCAACTACAGTTCTTAAAATAGAGAAATTCATACATGTGGGAAACAACTCAGATATCAATAAAATACTAAACACTTAAATCTTGAAAATTTTGTAGCTCTGTAAGTCTCGGGCCAGAACACAATGTCCTCTATGAGGTGATAGTGATAAGGAACTTAATGGTAACTATGATGAATATGAACTCTTTTCATGTATCTTAAAATAAAAAAGAAATCTTTGATTAACACATTTTGAAATTTTCAAGTCCCCGAAAATTATGGGGCTCCTTATATATATGAGCTTCTTATATACAAAATTATCGTGATTAAATATGGCCTATTCAGAGCACTCTGTATCTGTAACTAAAATGCGAAAAAATTCTGCAAAAATTTCTGCTAGAAGGCGCATTACATCGAAAGACGGACAAGCAACAATTTCTTCCGACATAAAAATTTTTGAAAAGCTTTTGCAGAATTTCCCTTGTATTCATTCTACAGTTTTACGATTAATGCACTTCCAGGTAAAACTACTAATTATCGTGACTGAAAAAATGCTAATCACTCGATCTCTTCTTTTTAATGCACGGACATTACGTTTTATTCATCTGTTTGTGAATATCCTATTGCTTTTTTCTTCTCTTTCAGTGTCACAGATATCATTCTTTGTACTGTCATAATGCTTCAAAATATTAAAACAGTTTTAAATGCCATATGAAATGCTAAAATAGTTCACAATTGTTTATTGCATATTTGTTCTAGCATTTTGCTGTAATGCGCCTTCTAGCACATTTTTTCCCAGAATCTTTCAGTTCATCTTTTTTATCAACAAATTTTCGAATCAATCAGTATTTTAGGTACAGCTACAGAGTGCTTCGAAGAGGTTACATACAATTATGATCACCTTGTGTACGGTAAAATACGATGAATAAAAATATTTTCTGTGTGGTTTTGATCATTGAAATCTAACTACATGATGTCCTAAAAGTTCCCATTCTTAAAATTCTTGAATTTATTATACTGAAACAGCGAATTTTAGAACCATTATTTTCATACTAATGGCGAAAAGCAATTCTAACATAACGCAGACACATTTGAACCTACATTTACAATAAATGTTTTTAAAAGTCCACCCCTTTCAAGCAGACGGAACTTAAATCGTTTCCGCAGATTTTGAGAAATGCGTTTCAAGATGCTGGGAGGGACTTCTAGTACCTTTTGAGTAATCTGGCAATTTTTAGATCATCTATTGTTTGTAGATTCTATTCATAAATAATATTATTTACATATCACTACAGAAAAAGTTAGTGAATGCTGAAATGAGGGATAGAGATTGATTGATAAATTGTTTATAAACGTCCCACTCAAAAGCAACCTTTCGGTATTCGTCATGGACCTTGTAATTTTGAATCTCTATCAAGTCACAAAGACGATACCTGAGCTGGCACTTCCAACTACAAACTTACACATTGCGCCAATGGGAAGACTTGGAGGCTCGATTGATTTAACAGGCATCAACCCTTCTGTACGGTGGGTCTATTGGGGCATTAGAACTCGAACTTACGACTCGTTCGAAGCAATGGAGACTGCGAAGGCTACAATGTTCATTCGGCTACCGAAGCCATTCAAAAGAAGGGAACAAAGTAGCAAAGGGTTTCTTGAGAGAAGTCCTTTGCTACTTTGTATCTGCATAAAATATTTCAGTGTGTTTTAATCGCAGATTTTTACAGGATTTTAAAAGCTATTGTGCGAACGAGACATTTTAACAAATTTACCATAGTTATGATATCTATTTACAATATTTCAACATTATCTGTTTGCATTAAAACTATTAATTGAAACCCTTAATGAGTCTAACTCATACGTAGAAACAAAATTAATTATCACGGGATCTTTGTATTCAGTGCAATTATTCTTTTGAATTCATGCTGATTTTTCTGCATTTAGTCTGTGAAATTGCGCTTGGCCATGTCTCTTTTGACATCAATTTCTTACTGCGAGCTATTTGCATAGGTTTTGATAAAAATAATTGCAAAAACTGAAAAATAGTTATGTATATGTTGTTCTTAAACATGGATTCCTTAATTATTTTGCTAAATAAGTATGAAACAAGAAGGAATCTTTCTTACTTGGATAAATTCCTCTTTTTTGCATCTCGTCAATCACACTCGGGAAGATAAAAG
Organism: Nephila pilipes; assembly: GCA_019974015.1. Taxonomy (NCBI): domain Eukaryota; kingdom Metazoa; phylum Arthropoda; class Arachnida; order Araneae; family Nephilidae; genus Nephila; species Nephila pilipes. The sequence continues at coordinate 75,976 of BMAW01123000.1, read as the reverse complement.
CACTACTAATTTTGAATTTTTCTACCAAGTTCCAAAAACGTGTAGGGTTCGGCAAAAAAGGATCTCCTTCGTAAATAATAAGTGTTGCCCCCCGGAAAAGCATGGCAATGTGTGAGATCCATACAACAGTACCCACCTAAAAACAATGTTTTAAATTAACGAAAAAATTATATGTTAATAGGATTATTGCACAATGTATTCTTATTTCTTCCCTAAAACATATAAATACATTTCTTTTAAAACACCTTTAACTACAAAATATTTGACAAAGTGATTTTCAATTAAAAGTCTTTTTTAGTATAACTATTAATTTCGTCTTTTGTCTTAATTGTTTTTTATCAATTGCCTTTTTTCGATTAATTGTGCTTTTGCTTCAGTTAAAAACCAACAAAATCTTTAATTGAAGTTATAAATTTGTTAAGCTTTCAATTGGCATAATAAATATTTTCATACAAATATTTTAAGCACTTCTGTTCAACATATAAATAAGACGTGTGTAACAATCAATTTATTTAAATTTATTTTTTCAGAAATATTTTATTAAACTTCATTTCAATTCTTTTTTTTAACTTCTTCGCATGTATTTATATTATAAAATGCTATACGAATCCGAAGAGTTTTATCCCTCATTATGTGAAAAGGGACACAAAACTCAAAAGTAGTCAAGTCAGGTAAAAAATTTTTATTTAAAACATACTAAAAGCATATGTCTGTCACTAGCAGCAAAGAGTATACCGGTTACTTTTTAACTACGGTTTGCGATTTTTGGGTATAGGAACGTAGCATTTTTTGATGACTCCTCATTTGAATTGCACATTTTTTTCTCAAAGCCATTTTTAGTACATTCAAAATGCTTTTTGAGATTCTAGTTTTTCTTAAATTCCACAATAGCTACAAATTACAATTTTTATTGATAGTAAAAAGAATTATACGTTAGGATTTATTTTCTTAACAATTCATTCAAAAATTTCTTAACCAATCTCAAATAGGCTGAAAGCCTTCTTTTTAAATGCAATTTTTTAATGAAAAAAATTTTGAACCTCCTCTGATGACCATTGATTAGGTTTATTAACATCTTTCTAGAAGCAACACGAGAGATATTAGTGACTGATCTCGTAATTTTAAAGTGACGAGGATGACACTTGAGGTGGAACCTCCCTCTCCTAACTTCTACTCCATTTCAACGAAAGGACTTTGGGCCATTACAGCTTAACGAGCATCAGCCCGGGCTACACGGTGGGTCTTTAGTGCCATCAACCCACGACTCAATGAAAGCCACCGGCCGAGAGTCCGTGCCCAAACCATTAGTCTACTGTGACCTTCTCTAATAACGATTCAATTTTTAAGGAAACCAATGAATTTAATTCATTTTTATATTTGAATATAAATATATTTTATAAAAAGGTTACTTATAATTTAAAATGTATATGAAAAAAGGTTGAAAGCTTTTATAAATTCAAGGAATTCAGAAAATCCTCAAAAAAGCTTTTTAAGTTACGTTCATAATTTATTAAAGTCTTCCTTAAATAGAATTCGAGTAATATTGGCAATGAAATTGTCAAGTTTATTTAGACTTGACCATGAAATTAAAAATAAAACATTCAGTTAAACTTACAGGAGTCACGTGAAGTGAACGGGTATTTCGATCACGGTCGTTCACCAAGGAGAACCAAGCAACTGGGGCCATCAAAATCTAAAATTTAAAAAAAAATTTTAATTGAGTATAGATAAATGATTGTTTTGTTTCGTAAAAAGCGATAAGGCGCTTTATTTGTTGAAATAAAATACCGTTATATTCCTAATAAAGTTAAATAAAATATTGTTACATAAAATAATTTTGTATTCATTTTTGTTGTATATAAACGGGGACATACAACTGAACTCATAATTTTAAATGCTAGATTCAGTGAAAATAATTTTTAAGAATAAATTCACAGATCTATAAAATGATAACCCCCCCTAAAACAAAAAAAAACACCCCTGAACTTTATGACCATAAAATGCGTTGTTCAATTCTTAGAAAGCTGTTAAAATGACAATTGTTGCTGCTTGTATAAAATGAATTATGAAAAACAAATAAACTTTGTGGTCAGTTAGTAGGTTTAATGTTCCACTAGAAGTAGCAAGAATATTAAGGAAGACCAACCTCATAATTTTCATTCACGGTGAAATGATGAGGTTGACACCAGAGGTACCTATCTCTATTAACTTCGGAATCACATTACAAGGGCCTTGAATTTCAGGGTAACCTAACGATCAACAACTTAAATTTTCTCACACATATGATGAGTTTTTAGATGAATCATGATTTAAACACGCAACTGGACTTAAATAATACTTAATATAGGATTATGAACATTAGCTTTCGGCTGTTGCATTCACAAAGGGTGCTGTCCAAGTATTTTTTATTATTCATCTACAAGGATTATTCAAAATGCTCCAATCTTAAGGATAGAATGTTATGAATGGAGAAAGATAATATGTAACCCATTATTTTGTTGATCATTAATTGCTTATCATTTTTCTAGAAGTAAATGAGAATAACGTCTTTCGCATCCCAAAAAATGTCTCCATAATTTTTCTGAATGATGAAACCGTTTTTGCCTCTTTTAAAGTAGATTCACTGGAAGCAACCAATTATTTTATCATTAGTTCGCTTCCAGGGTGCGAGTATAATGATGAATTTACAGCTCATCGGCGGTGACAATTAAACGCTTGAGAAATCAAAACTAACCTTTGAATCAATATAAAATGCTTTTCAGTGCCATTTAAAATGTGGTAGCACACAATGCGTAACGGCCGCACTTTATTATTTGATTCTACAGACATCATAATATTCAATAAAATAGTCAATAGGATCACAAATCCAAATGAAGAGACGTCAGAAAAAGACAAAACAGATCTTTAACAGAATATGTAAATTCGCTCTTTCTCGAATCCCTCTTTACTCGGCTAGTTTATAATTTAACAATAAGTTCTTAGCTTATTAATACACTCCCACAGAGTAGAATACGTTTGTTCTATAGCGTTCGGCTCCTATTAGTCTACAACCAGGAGTCGATTCAAAACTGTATTACTGCAAACGATCAATTACAATAATTCACATCAATTTTTAAACAATTATCAGCCAGTCGTTATCATCTATCTCCCTTTTAATTCCTTTAAGTTATTTTTGGCTTAAAAATAACTATTGGTAATTCAATTGATTACACTTCTTGTTTTCATGCAATTTTCCTAATCACGTACCGTTTGGTTGGCAAGTAGTTGAAATCTTAAGCCATTCAATTTGCATGAAGTCTCCAAGGTTAGTGAAGAGGAAACCACAAATAGACCAAGGTCAGAAATGGTAACATTTAGTAGAACGCTTTCAGCCACTCTCGTATGTTCGTATGTTTATGACAGAAATATTTTGCTGTTAATTTAATACCTCTATTTTACTAAGTACACTATTGTTCAAAAGTTAAGCATAATTTGTAAAATGCGAACAAACATGAGTAATTATCGGTGAATTTGTTCGAAATAATTTGTGGATAATCATCTGTTAAAAATGAAACTTTATCTACATGCAAAACATTTCAATTAACATATTCATGCGTAAAACACATACGCACGTCAGAACGCGGATAACCCGGTTCACTCGACATAAACAGTTCAGAAAGGTTTTCTACAATTCATGTACAAAGGAACGTTGTCAACAGTTAAACAGAACGAATGATAGCGCAAAGACAACAACTGGACATGTTTACGAAAAGTAGAATCATTGCAATGTTTGTCGATGTTGTTTGTCGTCGAATTTTGTCGGACGATTACAAACCGAAGTGTTTAAATTCTGAATGTGTCTCCAGCGTAGGATCTCTGTACTATGACAGAGATTTCATAGTGTGGAAAATGTTATCCGATGAGCGATTCCAAGTCAGCAAAAAAACACAACCATTAGCCATAACCGATATACAGGAGACTCAGTCATGTTGACCTCTATACCAGACGACCATCACTTTGCATTCCTCTCACATTTACGCATAAATGCGTTCGTTTAAACTGGAGATTGGAATATCAAATCGGGAGTTTGGGTAATTGGCTGTTGTGTAGTTCAGTGATGAATATCGCTTTAATTTGAACACTAAATCTAATTGGTTTATGATATTACGAGAATGTGGAACTCATTTTCACCTGAGATATATCACGTAAAGATACCGCTTTCCGTCAACCGTAGTCATAGAGCAGACAAAATTCAAACCGGAAGGCGGAACAGACCCTTATATCTTCAGGACGGGTCTGTGACAGATAAAAGATACAGAGATGAAGTGTTTGAACCTCATGTTCGCCTGTTTCGTGATGCTTTCGGTCACTTCATATTTATAAATAACACGCCTTCTTAATATGTTAGTCAGATTTAAGACGTCATTGAAACGTAAAGTATTCAGCGTATGTCGTAGCCTACTGTCTCACTTGATCTGAAATCTGTCGAGAAAGTGTGAGATATGATCGGGAGACAGCGTGCAACCTTTTCTCAACCACCAAACTCATTCAAAAGCTGAGAAGTAGTCTTCGAGATCTTTTGAGCTCTTTGAGCTCACGACTCGTCCAAAATATCATAGAAATTATTGAAAATCGTTATGCAACATGCCTGGATGTCAGAGGGGGTACCACACACCATATTATACTATATGTTATCAGCTTTTTGCTTCATTTGTTTTTCACTAAAGTTTTTTGACTCTTTCACACCGTTTCTTAAAAAAAAAAAGTGGATAATAAAGGCGATTATTATCATTAGTTTGTACTGGTTTCTTATTTTATAAACTTTTTACACTTGCATATCACGTTTACTGCCTTTCCTATTTGGAACTCTTGGTGATTATTCACATAATTACCAATTATGCTTAACTTTTAACACTTGTGAATTTAATACTATGTATAGGACCCCATTGGGTTGTGGGTGTAATGGGTATTACACCCCATTGCAAAATTATTTTATTAACTACATACACACATCACTGGTAATTATAAAAAACCTTCATGTAGAGAGAAAAATTAAAGTTTTTTTTTCTTTCAAAGAGGGAGAGAGAGCACTTACAATTTACGCAAAATCATCATTAATGTTGAAAATCCGCATTTACGTTGGCTAATGGTAACCATCGCGTATACACTGTATTAATAAAATCAAAAATACAAAAAGAGCTGAAGATCCTGAGATACATCATTGGGTAAGCAGATCGTGATCGCTTAAAATGAGTTATTTGCCACAAAGATGGATATTTTACTAAAATTTCTGAAGGGATATTTTATTAGTTTGATTGTCTATACTTGTTTCCTGTTATTTTATTCAAGGCATCAAAAATAAACAAGCTTTAAATTACCATTTTATGACACACATATTACTTCAAAACATTTTTAGACTGACGCTTGATCTCAGCTAACATTTTTACCACTTGTGTTACCGTACATGTGTAATAATCTTTATTATCTGCTGGAGCATAGTGAAAGTGTTAAACTCAAACGATACGTCCATTCATTCGAAAAGTATAACATTTTCATGTTGAAGTATTAAAATGTAACAAAGACATGTGTACAATTAAATTTAACACAAAACGTAAAAAATACAAACTGATAACTTAAGCTTAGGGTGATTTATATTTAAGTAGATCAAATGTTTCTCTGTTGTACAAACGGAAGAGGTAAGCTAGAAAAGAATTGTAAGCTCACTCAAACACAAAATTGATCTAGGAACCCGAAATCATTGTAGAATAGTGTGATTTCGAGCAAACAGCCCATGCGTGTCATTGAGAATCTTGGAAAAATTTTTGATCACTAACAAAGAAACGATTCGAATCATTCTGCATGAAGAGTCTATGCTAAATTTGTTGCACGCAAGTTAACTTAAGAAAAAAGATCAAAAATTGAAATGCACATTGCACACATGTCATTTTAGTAGTTGAAAGTAATCAAAACATCTTGAAATTGTTTCTTATGGTGATAAAACATGGTGGTTTCAATACGATATTAAAGCACAGAGACAAAGTACGGAATGCAAGTAAAAAAAACTTACCATATTATACCGAAGAAAAATCAACACATGGGTTCCATCCAAGATCAAACCAAAACTCATTACAATCTTCAATAAAAATAGTATTATCGTCAATGAATTTGTTCCAACTGGACAAACAATTACTGGGTAAAAATATTGAAATTTTTTGAATCTTTTGATAATCAGAAATCTTTCAGAATATTGGGATATGAAAACAGTAGGAGTTTACTGTTTGCTAATGTATGTAGTCACTATTCATTTATTGTTTTAAGATTTTTTTTGCATAAATAACGTTTGCTGTGTGTGGAGGTATTCACCGTATTTGCCTGATTTAGCACTCAGTGACTTTTCATTATTCCCAAGATTTAAAATAAAGTTATTTTATTTATATTTCGATCGTACAAACAGCTCCGATGTGTGCTTTGAAGGCTATTCCGCAAAGAAATCTGAAAAAGGAGTTAGAATATTTATTAAATCTCTGTAACAAGTGTATTGAAACCAAAGGAGCTTATTGTGAATAAAAGAACAAAAAATATTTAGTTTATTGTTTCTGTGTCTTTTTACAGACCCAGTTCTTTGAAATTCTTAGCAGCAATGAGTATGTACCTTGACCGACAATATTTAAATTTTCTATCAATAATCTTAAATATCAGAGAAAATCAGGTAATGAATCATTCTACTGTCAATAAGGACGCAATAGCCGAATAGTTATGGTCGCGAACTCATGGCCGGCATAGTTTCCGTCGAATCTTGGAATATAGGGATAATAGCTATTTTTGCTCCACATTTATTATAAAACAGTCAATAAATCAATCTACGTGACAGTGTGATGTATGTCTTATAAATAAGAATCAAAATTGACAGAACATGCCTCGTTTATTTACTTTTTTTCCTACAAAACTCTACATTACAATAAACATAAAATACGCATAAGGATCACAGCGCAAAATTACATAATTTTCAAATTTACCTCCCCGCTCGTCTGCGCGTCGAAACTCGTCTCCTCGTTTTCTCTCTCCTCTGAATAAAAAATAACCATTGGAGTCTTGAATTCAATGCAGCCAATAGTTGGCGATTTAATATTACAAGTGGCGAGTTCAATGTTGACTTCGCTACAATAGGTAGTTGACAAAACAATGAGTGGCACTTTTGAGTTTCGCACATAAGTTTAATTTACAGATTTAATGTTATAGATTTAATTTGAGTTTCGCACATCTTACTAACCTCTTAAGTTATATTCTGAAAGGAATTTGTGAAATCTAACTAAGACTAAACATTCCATTTGCCGTTTATGACTGGATTAAATTGGAAATTATTTCTACTAAGTTATGAAACTGCTGAACAGGATAAATTTCTACTTCTATTAACAGAAAAAGTGAATATTACAGTAAACGTGCTATCTTATATTGGGTGAATCGTGACTCAGCACAAAGTTTATATCGTTATTATATCATAATATTTGAATTTATTTTAAAAATACAGCGACATAACTGCCTGTTGACTAAACAATGAGTTGCGATTTTGAGCCTCGGAACTAAATTGACTAACGACTATTTATCTAAACTTGCTCTCCATATCACGTGAGGATATCGAGATCCAATCAAAATTTACGCACAAGCATTCCATTTGAAGTTTATGATAGTATAAAATATCAAATTCCTTCTACCAAGTAATGACTAGATGCAACAAGATAAGTTTTCACCTTCCATTAATAATAAAAGTGACAGCCACTGTAAAACTGTATCGTACATTGAGCAAATCATGATTCATTGGAAATGTGATAGGGAAAGTGGAGAAGTGTTAAATAAGGTATCTATTTCAGCTTTGTCTTCACCTGATGACAATAATATAGTAAATCAGGAATTTCTTCACGTTAAACGTCACATTCTTGATTTGATTAAGTGGGGACGTTCTCAGGGTAGGATAGGTGAGGAAGGGACAAACTCATTCTTATTCCTCATCATCTAAATATGGTACTAAATTACAAGTTTAATTAACATTTCTCTATTTAACTCCCATTTGAAGATAATGCGGTTACATTTTAATTTTATAGACTTAAGTTAAAATAAATTGATGAGGTTTAGGAACATTAGGTTATATCGTGAAACTCTTTAACGTATATACAGGAATATTTGTATCCTATATGATATTTTTGTTTTCCACTAACTTTGGTTCTCAGTATGGATAACGTACTAATGATTTTAGAATGTAAAAATGCCAAGTTCTGCAGTGGAATCCTATTACGAGTAACTTTATGGCTGCGAAAGTTTGCCTTATGATAATTTTTTACCAGAAATGAACCTCACAATGTTTTTCTTCACAAAACATATTACAACTTTTTTTTTCATTTTCTACATAATACTTTCTACTGTAATTGTTGTAAAGATGTAGAAAGATTGTACTATACCATAAAGAAGACTAACAACTCGTATTCAGCAGGGTATATATAAAGATAGATAACATTGAACATATAGCGGAATCTAGAACCAAAATTCCTGGATTAATATTACGTTTTTCTGACAATCTGAATTAAATTCGCTCTCATAATTATTTACACATTGGGTACAATCACTCTTTTGCTTTATTAAAATAATTTTCGAATCCACTGTATATTGAACACTGTTATTTTTACGCATAAATTTAATTATTTATTTCATGAAAATTGTTAATTTTCTTCTATTTTTAAAACGTAGCACTTACGCCACTTCCGTGCACTAAGGCTTTAGGCAGACCTGTTGTCCCGGATGTGTGGTTGATGACGACTGGGTGAGAGAAAGATACCTGCTCGAATTTCATTGGCGGAACACATCTGTCTTCATTCATTCCTTGTTCCACGAAATCGTTCAGAAAGCAACTATATAAAAGAAATTATCGAAAATTATTTTCTTTCGTCAACTATGTAATTTTTAGGATCATTTCCAGAAATTATTTCTTGATCTTTATTCTGTCATAGATACACGTTTTTAGAGCCAGTAATGATAGTTTCGGTTAACGTTGCACATTATGATTCAAATATATTTTTGATAAATATGTTACTATGTCACGAATGAAAGACATTAGATATCATATTTCAATTATCTGTTAGAGTCAAGGTATTTTGATACGAATTTATCTATGTTTCCCAAAGGTAAACTGGAATATCTTAAAAATTTCAGTTTTTCTCTGTTGTGTGTTTTATTTAAAACATTTAACAGATTATAATGATGTAATTATATAACAATTAATCCTTTTATATAAGAATAATTTACGTAGTATTTTCTACCCTAATATCTGAAGGGACGTTCAGGGTAGTTATCTTTATTAGATACAGGACATGATTCTGCAAGTGAATCAATTCGTGACATTATTCTGTATCAATTAATTATAATTTTTAATTACATTTATTAGTATTCTTCACTTTAAAATAAATTATACACTACTGGCCATTAAAATTGCTGCACCTAAAAACGATACTCAACACAAGTGAAATTTTCATGACAGGAAAAAGATGTTGTGATGCGTAAATAATTTGCTTCTCAATGGATTAATGAATAGAAGACGCCAATAGAGACACATGAAATATGTTTACGCGAAGAAACAGTATAGCAAGCTTTTCATATATAAATTGAATTTGAAAGTTGTTGCCTGGTGGAAAGCTATTATATGATGCCTCGTATAAGAAGAAAAAAATGCTTACCAGCACACTTCTGACTTTCATAGAAGTCAAATTATAGATCACCGGTTTATCGTATCGCAGTATTGCTGCTCACAATGGTTGAGATCCCATGACTGTCTGAAGAATATGGAACCCATGGGTTCATGATAATCACCGATGAACCGATGGGTTCATGGTAATGGAACACCGAGCTGGATCTAAACTGCTCTCTATCACTGACAGCCAAGAAGACAGACATATTACCCGCATAGCCTTAATGGATTGTACAGCCATGTCGAGAGCCCTGAATCAAGAAATGTGATTGTTTGCTAGACAACACTTGTCTGCACCAACAGTTAGGTGACGTTTGCAGCAGCATGGACTGTCAACTCAGCGAACATGGCTTCAGCTACTCTTCACGCTACGTCAGAGACTAGAGTGTCTTCAATGGTGTGATGAACGACGAACCTGAATTCAGCAATGGATTGGCGTTGTATTTTCAAACGAATCCCGATTCTGTTTACAGCATCACTATGGTCGCATGCATTCACGTTTGGCGGCATCATGAAGAACGCACAATGCCATCGGGCACAAGACATCGCCATACTGGTCAATAACTGGCTGTGATGGTATAGGGTGCCTTTGGATACACGTCTCGGTCACAGCTTGTTCGCAGTGAGAATATTTCGAACAGTGACCATTACATTTCTGATATGTTAAAGGCCGTAACTTTATCCTTTCTTTGAGCTTTCCGAAACGTTACGTCTGAGGAGGATAATGAACGGCCGTATAATGCCTGTGTTGTACGGACCTTCCTTGATACCTGCCTGGGAAACACGTTATCCGGATTGCTCACAAACAGAAAACATCTAGTCAACGGTTGTCGAGCGACTGGCTAGACACTATAGACCATTTTCTATAGTCGAAGAACTATTGCATCGTATTGAAGCTGCATGGGTAGCTGTACCTATACATGCCATTCAATATCTGTTTGACTCAATGCCCAGGCGTATAAGAACTGTTATTGCTTCCAGAGATGGTTATTCTGAGTACTGATTTCTCTGGATATACGGTTCCAAATTTCTAAAAAAATTTAATCACTTGTTATTTCTAGTATAATATATTGGTTCAATAAATATCATTTTGTTATTTGCATTTCCTCCAGGTATAGCATTTTTAATGGCCAGTAGTTTACATACAAATATATATATATATATATATATATATATATATATATAATCTTCTCTTTACTTAACATAAGAAAAAATTTCAAATAAATGGTTACCAACCTATTTTTAATTCCAGATATATCTTTTGAATGAGAATCTGGTTTTGAAGCCACAATAAGCACCTGCTCTAAACTGGGCAGACCTGTAACCAAGAAAAATATATTTAACATCAAAACATACATACACACTCATATATATATATATATATATATAGTAGTATCTTGGTTAATGCTGGCATTAGCTAACGACAAAATTCGTTAACGACGAATTGCTGCTAACGAAAAATATCTTCGGTATAGACGCCGGCTTTGTTTACGAGGCCTCGGTGGTTGGCGAACGACTTCAAAAAAACACGACTCCTGATATGGAAAATAATGGATTACAGGTATAAATGGCTAATAGTTAATGAGGAAACAGCTTTTAAATTTTGAAAAATAATCATATTTACCTCGTTATATTTTATTTACACAAAATTTGTATTAAATGATACATGTATTGCATCGTTATTGTATACATAATAGTACGGTGTTTATTTCATTTTGTTTCAATACCATCTAGCGACTAAAAACCAACAAACGAATCATTAAAATAGACCTAAATTTTTTTTTTAAGAATCATTGGAAAATTTTTGTAGCACAAAAACCTTAAATACTTTTTAATTTTGCGGATTACAATTTATTGCTTTAAAACAAATACAGTAGTCTAGGTTTGAGGAGGAATGTTGAAACGCTGTAGTATTATTATAAAATTATCCTCCCTCAGGTGTTCGGTGAAATCAGTCTTAAAAAGAGAATAATGGAAAATGATCTTTTATTTACAAATATTCAAGAAGTAAAAGAAGTACAGGTAGCAGAACTTTTACAGATTAACAACACGATCAGAAATATATCACTTGCAAGTACTGACACTGACAACACAATAGGAACAAAAACAACACTCGTTCAAATCAGCATTCCAAATGGATACAAAACAGCACTTGCAGAACAGATATATATATATATATATTGAGCACCGGAAGTATTAACGGATAACAGCACAATACACGACGGGTCCTAAGGGACATCAAGGCGAGAAATCGTGACTCGACGGAAATAAAGCTGGCCATGAGCTCGTGAGCTTGACCACTCTGCTATCTCTGCCTCCCACAGATCATAGCAAACACACAATACTAATTTAGCGATTGTGAATCCTTATAATCTGACCAATTTAGATTACACTACGCTGAAAGATATAAGGAATGGGTTTCCACAATTACATTATTTTATTCCTTGTTTACAAATGTATTTTGCTATTGCCTTACATTCGGTGAAGTCAATCATACTGTTATTTTCCAAGTAGCAGCATTTTTTCACATGAAGGCTTTATTTCAGCAGCGATCGATTAATGTATTTCTTCTTAAGTTTACATTTTTAGAAATATGGTTTTAAATAGTCTTAGACCAAACATTGAAAAATGTGTATTATAATTATAATGATATGCATTTGAAAAAACAACTTAATACCTACCTATATTAAGTAATCTTTATTGCGAATTCCCATAGATACAAGAAAGGCAACTGATTTAATCTTTATGGATTCTTACCACACCCATAGTACACTTCAGAAATGCGGACAAAATTCATTTAAATGTCTTAAAAATATTGTACATTTCATTTCTTCATTAACATTTTTGCTACAAAAATGTTTCATTTATGAAAGGAATAGTTCGTGAAAATACAGATTATAACAATTGATCTTAAAAAAAGAAACTATTTGGCACTACTCAGGGTTGTCTGATTCATTAAACTGTGATAAACATGTCTATGATTGGTTGTTTCTTCGTCTTTTTTATTGTTTCTGAAAAACTGCAAGGATATTTCATTAAATTGATCTGCAGCTTGGATAACCTTAGATTTTTTTGGATTCCCTTTCCCAGCAATAATTTGATCTTTACCCGTTTTGCGAAAATATTTTTTTGTTTTGTTTCAGCAGTCAAAATTTGTTCTTCAGCTACATACTCATTTTATATAAATTAAAAAAAATCATTAAGGAGGAATTTCAGGCACCTTCCTTTTACACAATGACCTCCTGCCTAGGCAACTATTTCGGCTACAATTTTGGCGATTTTGGAGACAAATGAAAAGTTTCTAGAAAAGGCTGGTATTTTCCCGATATCTCTATTAGAAGAGAAGTTCCGCAATTTTTACTGGGACATCCTTCTTGGCCGAGCAACAATAAATATTCGGAGTAAGCGAATCTACCTGCCTTTGTACAAATACCATTTTGGAGATTTGTCTAAAGTACTACATATATATATATATATATATATATATATATATAGTCACCAAATGAAGGCTCGGAATTACGATATCGTCACTTTTTGCCCTACAATCGCTTCTAAGTGCGAAGCTTATAAACTATCAGTGGAAAACCAATATCTGTGAATGTTCAAAATAAAATGGATAGTGAGCGGTCAATCTTCCATGTAAAATGTGTCGGGACTGTCTTTTCTGTTGAAAATATGCCGATAGCCAGTGGTTGTCAACTTACGAATTTCTAAGGTTGTATTGTTCTTAATTTTATATCTCCAAATAGGCAAATCTACTTTGCCAATATTTCCATTCATTCATTCATAGCAAAATTATTTTCATATAACTGTTGAAATAACATGATAAAAATCAATTAGAACAAATTATATAATTTTAGAAGAGGAAGATTAATTTAAATATTGTACCTTTGACAATTTCCTTCACTTTGGAAAGCAAATCAATTTCTTGTCCTCTAAAAGGATACCGATTGACGGTTAAAAGCACTTTAGGATTCAGTTGCTGAAACCTTTTCAGTGTGGCCTGAAATGAATAAACAAAACAAACAATAGGTTTTCATTTATAAATTGATGGGTATGGATTAAATATACTCAGAAAAATATTTCTGAAAATTGCATTAATCGGAATAATTTAATGTTTTTCTGAAACTACGAATTACTCCGCTCAAATAGTTAGCTCGGCACTCGCGTGTACTGACTCTTCGAATTTAAAACTTTCTCACCACACTGCAAGCGGATGAACTCCCGCAATTCTTATTTATCCATACAATAGTGAAATCAAGATTTTAATCCATATTTTGAATATAGCTGTTTATAATGCCTTCAACAGGGATCCAGGACATTCAGCCGTCGCTCTTTTGTCGACCGGACAATCTATTGGCAGTTGACTCTCCATTGGCCATTTCGCCATCAAGCAGAAATAAAATATGTAGTAAAGGGTGCTTATAATAATATAATTACTTGTTAACAAATATGGGATAAAAAGAAATTACGCAGAACTAGTTAGAAAATTGTTTCAATATCAAATACAACAACATGATCAAATTTCATAATTAAAAACTTAATTTATAGGATATTCTATTCAGCTATTCTATATAGCTTCAAAATTTATTTACTTATAACAAAATTCTTCCATCAGCTAGTCTATATCTTTTCAATTTTAAAGGCGGAAGATTACCAGCTGCAAGTTGTTTGTAATACAAATTTCTTTTCCTTTGAACTCTTTTAAAACGCTCATTGAATTAAATAAAACAAATAAAACACATATATAAGGATTTAAATAAAGTACATAATATAAGTTTAAGTATTTTATTTACCTATATCGATTGATCTGTTACCAAAAATCATATGTAATCAGGAATCAAGAAATGATTGAAAATTAATAAAATTATTCAGAATTTTAAGACAGACCTAATGTATGTAAAGAAGATTGGCATGCTGTATCATATGAATTTTATATAACATGAAAATTTGATAAATTCATGTTGTACTCTGGTTAATTTTTTTTTCATTTTTAATACATTACTGCTATATTTTTTTAAAATAATGCGGAATTTTGGTTTATTCCTTACTTCTACACCAAGAAAAGGTAAAGCTCCAGTCCAAATGGCTCCAATGCTTACTATAGCTTGCATTACAAAGATAGCTTCTTTTCTGTTTGACATGTAGCCTGTAAGACGCGAAAGGATAACACATAAAAAGAAATATTTGGATTCCAAAACGCAACAGGAAAATATAACTGCAAAAATAATCACATTTAAATACCTCCCTAAAAAATTTATTATGCAAATAATAAATCAGCGACGTATATCTCTACTAATGGCAAACTTTTTATTATGATTTATCTGTCATAAAAAGAATCAATGAAAAGTAAGATACATATTAACATAAAGTACTAGATATTCTTTTGAATTCTTTCGAATTATGATAGAACGCTTTTTCATTAAAGTATGCGTTCGTAAATTAAACATATACAGTGGCATAATTCCTGAAATGTTTCCGTCTCATTAAGGAGTCTTCGCCTAATCTCGTGGAGTTCTAGTGTCTAGTTTCTAGTGAGAACAAATATTCCAGTAATATGTATCCGAATCGGTATGTAACGCGTTTATCTATCATGATATTGCAACCTTAAAATACGTCGTTTTTTCTCTTTTACAGGTAAAAGAATGCACCGAACAGGTAAAATGACTTTATACTCATGGAAAGAAAATGTTTCAATGTTAACATATTTTATACGGATCGAAGCAAAGGACATTTTTCGCCTGGTTGATGAGCGTCCTGACAGCAGGGTGCTCATTCACGCAAGTACACCTCATATTACAAGAATGGGATTTCTTACATCCAAAAGAATTACATTAAAACTCTCTGCAGAGCGCATATAAGTTTTGCAACGAGCAGAATTTCTTACGTGAGCCGAATTCACTCAAAGGTTACTACGATTGAATTTAGTAGATTCAGAACTTTCGGTATGTGTCTTATTCACATTGATGAGCTTGAATGCGCATTCAATGCCCACAACGTGGATATGTGAGTCAGCTGTAATCATAAAGTCACAAATCAACATTCTCACTAGCAGCGATTCCCATTCATTGTATGAGTGAGGGAGGTATGTTTCATTCATACTTTATAGGCTCATAAATGTTACTACAACGTCTGAATGGAAGATATATCCGAAAGTCTTGCGATCATTTACGCCTCAGTTGTTAACAGCCATGTACCAACAGCTGTTCCTGGAAAAATGTGGCTTCAATATAAGGGTGCAGCAGCTCATTTTAATGCTCCGTTGCATGCCTACATGCATGTTAGATTTAAAAGCCGATGGATTCATCGAGGGAGCCTTATTACCTATCCCGCAAGGTCATCAGCTGTGTCACCTCCGGATTTGTTTTTACGACAAGGTCTTTAAATTAAGCATACTCAAAACTTACATTGCTTCCAACGTTGAATGAACAGCCAGGTTTGTCGTTGATATCTGGAAATATCTACCTATTCGTGAAAAGTGTTGCATTTTCCAGAACATAGAAGAATATTTACGTCAATAATGTAATGCGTGTATCAGGATGAGTGACCATAATTTAGGGGCAGCTTTTATGAATGAAAATGTAATTTTATAATAGTGAAATTTTTGCACATGATCATAATAGTAAATAATAATTTTGTCAATCG
Source organism: Nephila pilipes (assembly GCA_019974015.1). Lineage (NCBI taxonomy): Eukaryota > Metazoa > Arthropoda > Arachnida > Araneae > Nephilidae > Nephila > Nephila pilipes. Next base: position 59,619 of record BMAW01123000.1, on the reverse strand, counting down.
TACCATTTTTCTAATAATTGCTTAGAAATTTTCTAGACCTGTTTTTCTATTGCTCAAAATTGCATTTAGATGGGCAGAAGATGAAAAGTAGCATTTCGCATTCTTATCATCTTTGAATTCCATGAATTCTGTGAACCTGCATTTTTATAAAATATAGTTTTCACTCCTTTATAAGAAGAAAATATAGTTAAAGCTATTTTTTTCTTTGATAATGTTACTTACAAACGACTACATCTCCTTTCTTCAGACCAAATTTACGGAATGCCGCCGCATAAAGTCGAGCTTCTTCGAACATTTGGGCGTAAGTAACAATTTGAGTGTCCGAATCTTCGCCTAGAGAAGAAAATATGTAAGTACGGTAGTGCAAATTTATGCATAAGACAATATTCAATATAACTTTTTTGTAATTATTCTGATTAGATTTTCAAAAAAGGTTTTTAGTTGTTCAAAACGGTCTTATTTGATTACTTCAAAGTTTGCGATGTATACATTAAATAGTATAAAATGTAACTCAAAATATTTTATGTCTATTTCAAACGATATTCTAATGATATTAACTCAAAAGATTTGTGATTTCGTAAGTCCTAGTTTGAAATTCGTCTGAGAAAAAATACCTTAAATACACTTTTTCATCGCAGAGTAAACTCTTAACACGTTGATGTGGAAACAAGAATCTGGGGTGGCATTTATCAATTTGAACTTTTTCTTATATGAACTACTCTGATCACTTTGTAAATGTATTATACGTGTATCATCCATTTTTTTTAAAAAAAAAAATATTGTTTACGGAAAAATTCTCTAAGGAAGAAATCAATATCAGTAAAAAGAGTTTCGGAAATCATTATAATCAAAGTCAATGATCTACAAAACTCGTTTTTAAGATGTGGAAAACCGAATTAAAAAAATTAAATTAAATTAAACCTATTACATGCTTTTCGTTCCATATAAGCATATGTGTATCTTTGCTGCTTTAGATTAAACACTTCAAGGACATTATGTTTTGAAAATACTTTCAAATTAATGTACAGAAAAATATTTCTTGAACACAAAATCAAAATATGGAAATTTTTCAAAACATTTTCGAAAGAGATTATTAGAAGCATTTCGTAAATCGACATTCTTACCTGTCACTGTGAGTGCTGCACGTTCGTCTCGGTACTTCAACAGGTTTTCTGCGCAGTTGAGTTTCGCACCCTCAAACCACTTGGGAGAATGGCTCAGTGGGACATTTAAATCAATTACCTAGAATTGGAAATCGAAATGGAATATCTCCTGAGTGAAAAAAATATTTCTATATCATAGAAAATTGCAAATATTCACACTTCAACTTCAATTGCTTACTAATTATACTTATTGCCTAGTAGATCATTGACATCTACATTGCATTTATCAAATAAAAAAACTTCTGTAATGTTAAATTGCAATGTGTATCCAAATTGCAAAATATGATAATTTCTGAGGTATAATTTAGCTTAACTGTTAAATGTCCTGAGCTATGTCCAAATATTAACTACTCTAGACATTTAAATTTTTGTCAAATCATGTGTGTATAATGTTTTTTCCATTAGAATTTTTAAACAAAAATCTTATTTTAATATATTAATAATTTTCTTGATGGTTTCATACATATTTTCTTACTGTATTCTGTACGTAATATTTTCTGACTCAAGTAAGTTTTTATTAAGTATGTTTATTAACACATTTTAATGTAGTAAAACATATAAAGTATACTTATAAGATACTAAAGATGAAAACCTTTAAAACTAAGTGCAGAAATTGAAATAAAATATTCAAGTGGATGGAAATATTAAAAAGATTTAAATTAATTGATAGTTTATGAACGGAAATTATTTTTCTTTAATATTTGAAAGAATTTAAATGTTCCACTGAAAGGATTGAATACAGGTCAAATCTGAAAAATTCCATCGAAACTCAATCTTCTTTTTCAAATTTATAACTGAATCAATTAATTCTAAATCTATAACAAAATGAGTAAATTTCATTAAAAGATGCATGTTACAAAAATTGAATGATAAATAATAATATATATGTTTAAATTATATGCTTTGCAAACGCTATTTCAGTCGTTTTCTTAAAAAGTAAAATTATCGCGTGCTTAATAAAAACTTATTAATGAAGCAGTTTTTCTATACGTGGCGGTGCAGTGCTATTTAAAAAAATCTTCCATTGCAATATGTTTTCATAGTTATTAAAATTAAGGATGTCTTCTAAAAAATAATTATTTGTCGAAAATCAAATCAATGCATGCAACATGGTTGAAATCTAATTTGTATCAACAACCCATGTAGTTGTGGAGCTCTACATCCAGCAGAAAACGTCTAAACTTCATTGAACACATATTAAGCAATCAACTTTTGATTTTAATTACAAATGAGAAAAAAAAGCATATATTATATTCGTTTTAGAAATATATATATATAATATGGAAAAACAGTAATGCAAATTGCTGTAGCTCTAACTCCATAACATCAAATCTGACGTATAGAAGTTAATCTATTTAGATACTAGAGTCAAGTGCGTTTGATGTCAAGCAGCGCAATGACGAGCTAGACTCGTCATGAACGCTTAATGATGTTCAAAGACGGTAATATAAATTCCTGTAATTCCACCTTCATAATGATGTCCGAATGTGGCTATATGAACAGAAGATTTCTGAAGTTGATGTGAATATAAGAATGTGAAATAAGAACGAGAGTGAGAGAGCTGTCGTTAAACTGAGAAAGATATCATTGCTTTGATATTGTTTTCTTCGGTATTAATTTATGATATGCTTAAACAAACATATATGTATGTAAATGCTTGGAATCACATTTTCTTCACATACCTAAACAAAGCGTTCAATATTCTTGTTGTGAAAATGAGCTTTAATAAACACTTATCTTACAATTAAATTTAATTTACAAATCAATGTATGATGTGAGATGTTTAAATAATCTGTACAGAATATTTCATATATGTGTTTGAAGTATCTATTTCAGTAGAAATAATTCTTTTTATGACGAGAACAATTCTTCATTCAGATAACATTTAATTTTCAATCGTAGTTAATGAGTATGCCAGTGTAACAATTGTGTTCGATGGATTTCTTTAGATAGACCTGATAACCAAACGCACACATTGATCAATCATTTAATATTGAGATATTTTCCAATTATATTTTGTACGAATATTGTGTTCGTAACTTTAACAATGTTTAAGATTTTTCAAATACAGGTATTTGCTTTTAAAATCGCTAAAAATGAAAATCTGCATTCCTTTTAAAAAGCGTTATTTCCGAATTATTTCTAACACTGTGTATCAGTATATTGAAGTAATGACTGAAAAATTCCTCTAAAAATGTTTTATGAAATACGTTAGGTTTTCATCATAATCGAAACTGAACTCTTTCGTTGCTTACGTTTGTGTTGCTAATGAGAAAGCCAAAATAGCACTGATTGATAAAAGAACGCTGTTTTTTGGCAATTCTTTTGTCATTTTATATAATTTTGAAATTCCTTTTTACGATGTTTCTGTTTCTTTTAATAAAGGAATAATCTTATGATTTAAAAAACATTTGCTTATGTAAAGTGTACTTGTCGTCTCTCCAATTACTGGAACATAATTTCAACAATAACATTCATGAAAAGTCACAATAGCAATACCTAGGAAACACACGTGAACTTTCGCGTTGCTTAAGAACGTGCCAGCTTAAAGGCTAATAATAAGAAGGATGTAAATATAAGAAAACAAATTTAAATAGTATTTTCTTATTATAATATCATGGGTAGAACCTTTTAAGACATCAGAACTCCTGTAATTTCTCAATTTGAGTGTTCCTTAGTACATCTTAGCATCAAAATAATGTGTTTGTGACTGTCGATTCTGTAATTAATATGTCTTTCGAATATTGTATCCCCCAGAATTATAAATAAAAAAAAGAGACAACTCACCGAATCAAATCGTTTTGAAGAAAGGATTCCTATAAAATCCCACAATTCTCCCCAGAATTCAGGAAGATGTTCTGTAGACCATTTGTGCAAGTCCCGAAAACCATCTGTAAAGCATTGATGAGAAACATTTACATTGCTCTGTTGTTAATAACTACTCTAATAATTTGTAAAAACGATGGGCAAACGTAATAAGAGACCATTAAATGCAATATTTAATGAAACCTGAAATAAATTTTTCTTAAATTTGAAATGTATTTTGAAGGGGGGGGGAAGCAAAAGATGGAAAAATTCATCAATTTTGTCTTAAGAAGAAACAGGCATGTTGGAATTCCTTTTTGAGATACAAATATCATATGAAGCACGATAAATTTACATAAAAAGCACATTTAAAGCGTTAAGTGTATAACTAGAAATTTTAGAATAGAAAAAATAAATTCAAATTTTTCTCTGTGAATTGAATTCACGTCGTTAGAATTATATCAGAATTATTGGTGACGATT
>BMAW01123000.1:28008-40276 GCA_019974015.1 Nephila pilipes | reverse complement strand
GTTAATAGTATCACCATGCAATTCCGTTTCTTTTATCCGTATGAAAAACAGCCTTTCAACATCATGGAGAATATATAACGTTTGAGGCATCTATTTCTTTAAATATGACCTCGTTCTTTAGGAAGGGTAAATCATTGATGCAAACCGAAGTATGTGCTTGTTAGATCAGTCACGCTCATACCTCATTCTCACTTTTTAATGATTTTACGTTTCCTTTCATCAGTTATTTTGATACTTTTTCGGAAATTTTTACATGGGGAATTAAACTTTACACTGACATAATAATCATCAATAATATGCCTGAACTCAAGTTCGGAAAAATGTGCGATCACAAGCGATACGTAGAAGCTAACGGAACGAATGCTAAACATGGACTGATATAGGAGGTGCAGAAAATGAGAATTTCTTACACCTTGCCATTCGTTATATCGTTATACGAAACGTTGCTCTTTTAGTGAATCACTTTTAACATTTTGTTTTGTTCGTTATGCGAATTACTCGTTATGAGATGTGCTCTTGAAGCGAAGTCCCGCTGTATATAAATGTAGTGCTTCCTTTTTTAAATGATTAAAAAAGCAACAAAATGTCAAAGTTATGATTGAATACAAACTATTTATCCAGACAAATATCAATATTTTTAAAAGAAGAGGAACTACCATTTGTTTCATGAATTTGGACATGGATAGAAGAACAATTAATTTTTTCATAAAAACTTCAAGAAGTCAAAATACCGGGATTTCTTGTAGTGAAACATACCGGTATTTCTTGTACTTCGATTATAACATCTGGAACATGTAAAACCGATAATTGTTTCTCAATAGCTTTCTGAATCCTGGAGATGAGATCATCGCTATAAGTGTGACCATTTCGGATCTTTAAGAATAGAACCGCTCTTTCGTCCATGTCTTTGTTGTATTGTGACACGCACAAGCTATCCTGTACTTCAATGAATGTTTCAACTGTAAAGATAAAAAGTTGTATAAAATATTTTAAGCAGATTAAAAAATTATTGTGATTAAAAAAAGGCTCTTCTACGTCATTTAAATGAAACCAGAAATATTGCTAGAGATAACGAAGCACAATGAAGAAAGCGTCTGTTTTCTTTCAAATTAAATGTGCATAATACTTGCATAGATAATGAAATGAATGCAATTTTACAGAAGTATAATTCGTTAATATATGTATTAAATGTTACAATGGACCGATGTTGCAAATTAAATGCAATAGTGCATCAGTATTGTTTTAAAAAATTTCGATAAAAATTTCGAAGAAAATGGACACCATCAATAATCTTCGAAATTTTTATCGCATCTAAATGAAATGATAATGTTATCTATATCTCAAAGAGAACTGAATTTTGATTTGCTTTTAGCAGAGAGAGCTTTGATTTTAGATTTGCTTTCTAATTCACAAAATTCTAAAACACAAACATCAAGAAAAAACGGAAAGTTTTAAAATATTCTTATTTGATCCCGAATAAAATAGATTTCAAATTCTAAATACATATAAAACTATAACTACAAATCCGATGCTACATAAAAATGAAAAAATTTCATTGAGATATCTTGCTCATTTAGAAGCTCTTGTTTCGTATCGTGCTGTATGGGAATTTCCCTAATTTCTAATTTTGCTCTTAATAAAATTAAATGTTGCTCAAAATCTAATTCTCAAATCTCGTAATGGAAAAACTGGGATATAAAAGGGCCATTTTTAGGGGATGCGTATGCTAATTTTGGCTTCGGAAAGAACTTTTTCAGTATTTTAATTTAAAATGTACTTTGGTTTACATTTTTCGAAGTGATTGTTGTAGCAATCGAGATCCTTACTTATATCAAATGATTTTTTTTTATTTGTATAGAGTTTTTTCCCCTTCAAAATGTAAATTCCGAAAGCAAATGGATAGCTCGAATGTTGAAAGAATTGTTTATATCTTTCTCCGTGTCTTTTTTGTGAAAAGAGTGAAGGCCTTATTCTTTTTTCAGATGCATTTAACTAATTAAGGATCCTTTTATTATGCTAATGTATAACGTAACGTGAGAATAAAATTCGAAAAAAACAAGCAAATTAGTTATGTTGAAAAACAATTAATACAATATTAAATATCCTGAATTATGTATTTGTGGGTTTTTTTTCATATTAAATATTATTGTATTAATAATCAAGCATGAAACTCAAATATTAAATGTTATTTTTATTTATAATAAATGAATTTTTAGAAAAAAATTTCCTGTGAAATTTTTGCTAGTGTGTTTTTCTTTGAGTAAGTGTATGAAATTGTAGTATGTGGTAATATCAGGTTCAGTAAAACGTTTTCTTCCAAGGGGAGATACCTAAGTACCAACAGCTGTCATTTCTGTGATTCTTAGTCGTTCTATAGATGGGGTTTTACATTCGAAACCTGTAAATTGGAACTACACAACTGAGTAATTTGTTTGTTAAAAATTCATTATCACGTGCTTAAAAAAAGTGTAAAATGGAGCTATCACATCAACAGATCAGATGGAGTATGTACTATGAGTTCCGTAACACACTCAGTGTGACTGAATGCCTTCAAAAACTGCAAGAACGTTTAGGCATTTATTACTATTTCTAATGATGCAGTCAAAGTTTGGTTCGGAAATTTAAAACTGGAAATTTTGACATTGAAGATGAACAGCGTCTTGGCTACCCTATTGCAATTGATTATGAGCAGTTATATCAAATCATTGATTAAAACAGAAATGTTTTAACACGAACGTTAAAAAAAATGTCAAAGTTTAATGTGTTGCCAAAAACAATGATTAACGCTCTGAAATGCATAAACCTAACTTTTAAGTTCAAACTCTTAGTGCCTCACGAATTAACTGCTGAAGACAAGCGCGAGAGAAAAGAGGCCTGTTTGGCACTGCTTAGATATAAAAGGAAAGAGAAAATTCCGGACAGAATTTTGACCTGCGATGAAAAATTAATGTACTACAACAATACAAGCCGTAAAGGAGATTGGTCAGCATTTAGGGAATCAGCAGTCTCATTTGTATAGCAAGACATGACTAACAAGAAGCTGCATCTCTCTATCTGGGGAGATTGTTCACGTAATTATCTACGAAAAGTCTCTGAAAAACGGACAGACTATCAACATTACAATATACAGAAATATGGTAATCAAAGTTTGCGATACCATTCTCGAAAAACATACAAACGAGTTCAGAAGGAAGATGGTTCTCTTTCATCAAGATAACGCCCGTTAATGTGTTAACACATGATAACACATGTTAATACGATGACCGACTAGACTCTCTACAAGCTGGATAGGATGCAATGCAACATCAACCTTACAACCCAGACATAACCCCTTCGGATATCTATCTTTTTTCACATCTGCAGCTGCATCTTCATCGCGCAAACTTCAATTCAAATAAGGAGGTCATAAATGAGGTAGATCTCTTTCTGCACTAGCGCACACCTCTGTTCTTCGAGGAGATTGAAAAGTTTCCAAAACAGTGACAGACTATTGCAGATTTGAACAGAGATTACTAACCTCATTAGCTTTATTGTTCTTTATGTATTTATCATTTGAAAATAAAATGTTCTTTGGTGGAAAACATTTTATTCAACCTGATATTCTTCCATGTAGATGTCATTACTGCTTTTACAACTTTATGCAATCATTTGAAAGAAAAATTAAAAACAACATCTATTTAGCTGTTTCTGAGATTATAAATAATGATTCACGCTCATAGATTCTGTGAAATGTCCTTTGGCTTATGTTTAAAATCACCCGATTAGAATGAATAAGAAAATATATCCTCCCTTACCTTTCAAAAGTAAGAAAAAAATTATTTAACCAATTCGTTTTCCTTTCAAAAGTCAATCAGTAATCATTTTTTTCTGAAATGTTTCTACTTTCTTACAATTCTGTGGATTATTTGCGACTGCACTTGAAATTTCAATTTTACGTAAAAGTGGGCATAAGTCTTGATACTCACATAAACATTATTATACATTATCAGCATTGCACGTAAGATATTTATTTTTGCTTTACAGACCAACTGACAGCACTGAAAAGTATAATCGACTCTCCACTTCAAATAGAACTAAAATATTTATGAAATATCATTAATAGCATATTTGTGTCTCATTGATGGCATATCATTTTTCAATTATGATTAAAAACTGACCGATTATACAAGTAAAGGTACGAATAGACTTGGCAGCCGAACTGTGCATTTGTGGCTCAACTCACAGATGTATACACATCAAAAGACTATTCGTGAGCCTCTTGCTGTGATCCATTTCCTGTCTGATTTCGCAGGAGTACAAAAGAAATTCTATTTTGACGGCGCTCTTTCAACGAGCGACTCGACTCATAAGTAAACACACCTTGGAGGTCAGCATAAGTTTTCCATTTTAAAAGAGAAAGAGCTAGAAAGAACTTTTGATTAGTAGAAATTATACTTTTTGACCGTAACTGCATTACACGTTTTCTATGTGCGAATAATAATAGTTAATTTTTAAAAGAATGGATCAAAAGATTTGATAATTCTTTTAAAAAGTAAATATTTTACAAATTATAATAAAAAAATACACTAGTGTAAACATAAATAGTTAAACACCGATTTACCAACTTTTCATCCGAATATATTTAGTATTCATTATTAATTTCTGTCATTAATAATTGAAAATAAGTTAAAACATGTAATTTCAGTTTGAACATACTTACCAATATCATAAATTTCTGAGGCTCCGAAACGAGTCCCTTTCGGATTCAATGTTTCGTCACTGGGAAAGAAAAAAAAACAAATAATTTTCTAATCATTCGTACATTTCAATCTATCACAAGCTCAGTGGGCCAGTGTACTTGTACATGTGGAATATTTTGAAATTTATATTGGTGCAACGAGTGCTATGATAGTTAATGTAATCATCCTATAATTGAACAGAATAAGTTTTGACGCTTGTACTGCTAGCCATATTCAGTGAAAAATATTGTACTTGTCAATTCCATCATCAAAAAAGAATCATAAGCACACCGTTTGAGGGATAATAGCATCAAATAGTAACTTGGACGATAGGATTTGTAGAATGTTTTGTTACGAATTCAAAATGAAAGAAACGAGCCATTGAATCATTCGTCTATTTACAATTTTAAGATATTAAAAACCGGATTTCTTAAATAATTGTCATGACCATCTAACATGCAATAAGTATTGAATATTTACTCTAATAAAAAAGAAATGACATGCACTATCGAAATAACCTTATTTCTATCTCATTTGAAAAAATTACAATAAATTATTAAAATCTACTGTTGTCCACCAAAAAAATGAGACATCCTTAATAACTTGTCAATTCTCATCGCAGATGAATGAAATTGTTTTCTATAAGCGGCTTAAAAAGAACTAAATTGTGGAAGTCAAGGGATTGATTAATTAATTTAATTAAGAAGGAGTTAGTTAACTTCCAAGACAGAAATTTACCATTGTATAATTCTATTTTCTTTTTTTTTTTTTGTTGTCAGAATTATATAGATAACAGCATTAGTAACTCATTTACCAGAATTCATTCGAATTCTTCAACTTTATTGGAGTTTGAGAAAAACTGTATCAGGGCCACATACTACACTCATCTTCACGCAAATGAGTTACAATGTCTTACCCATTTTTAAATACCGCTTGATAAGTAACTCGATAGATAAGTGTAATAAATATACGGACCCTTAAGACTCCACGATCGACAGTCTTAAGATTTGGCCTCGAATATTTTTTGAATTATTAAGAGGGAAGATTGCATAAAATTTCGGATTTAGCGGTCTTATGATATGGAAAACCCAAGTGCATAAAATTTTGGTATGTTACAATTCATTTTATTTGCGTAACAGTATTGAATAATTCAGATTTCTTTGTAATAGCATTACTCGATTAAATATTTTTAAAAAAATTCTTAGAATTAGCTTTATTTTTAGAATGTAGAGTAGTGATATTCTTATCGTCAAATATTTTAAACATTCATCTAACACTTTTAGGACTCTTTTTTTCAAAATCCCCATAACTGAGAAAGTTAGAAATAAAATTTTACGAAATTTGAAATTTAGAACAATTTCATCTTGACAAATTACATCCATGAAAAAAAAACACACATTAGATTTAAGAGTGAAAAATGTTTGTCTTAGGAGCTCATGAATTATGGTACTTATTTCATTTGCTCTATGATTTAGTTCAGTTTAAGCCATTAACATTAATGCCAATTTCGCCTACCTGATACGAAATTATTAAGAGTTGTTCCATTTCTTTTTCGACAAATTTTCTTTTCAAAATGGATTTAAAGTAATGTAATTAACATACTTAGTATGCAAAACAATTCCATTTTATTCACATGACTAATTATTCTAAGGTCAGAAGTCCGGCAAAAAATAATTGCTTATAAATATTGTTATAGATTATTAAATTCAAATAAGTCAACTTTCTATCATGAGAAAATGGTTCCAGTGGTACAAGTAATAAGAGGATACAAATCAGAGATAACCTAAAATGCTCATTGTGCATAGATATCCCAAATTCTGAAGAAAACTCTATTTCAAAATAATACAAAAGATATTTGAAGATTCTACCCTTACAAACGATGTATACATACACCTACTTACCATGGATTGGTGACACGGTCAAAAACACCTGGTTGCTTGAGTAATCGCAGTACTGCAGGAGATTCTTGCAAACAGATCCATTGCAGATCGACACGTATTTCACACACAACAGCTTTAAGTGCTCACGACTTTTGACAATATTTTAGAATATTTTTAAAGATCAGTAAACCCGCAAACGAATAATTAAAATAGACATATTTTTTTTTTTAAGAAATCGGATGAAAAATGCAACTCCTCAGAAAACTTCATTGCTTTTCACTCTTTCACTCTTTTTTCATTGGATTCATTTTTAAAACTTTTTTTATGTATTTCACTTGGTGTGTGTGTGTCATCAAATTTTCGATTGTTAATTTAACCAACTTCCCATCAAGCTAGAACTCTGAAACTTTGGGAATCGTTCTTACTCGCATAACAAAGCAATATTAAGACATTTGCGATAAGTTTTAACTAATATTTTTTTAATACTGCAGTTTAGCCCAACCTCTTGGCGCGATTTCAAAAATTGGCTCCAAACTTGGCGATTTTTTTTTTGGCTGAACGTGAAGTCCGTAAAACCGACCAGGGTAGCCACATTTGGCAAAATACCGCCAAATAATTCTTGTCGCCAAGGATGGTTGGGTTAAACTGCATTCCAACCATTTAGTTTATTGAATTAATTAATTAATTTTAGTTAGTTTTAACGTTTTTATGTGTTTCACTTGGTGTGTGTCTGTCTGTGTGTATCAGTGTGTCATCAAATTTTCTATCGTTAATTTAACCAACTTCACATCAAGCTAAAGCTCTGAAATTTTGTGAACCGTTCTTACTTGCCTAACAATGCAATATTTAGATATTTGCGACCAGTTTTTACTGATATTTCAATAATTTTCTTTAGTAAACTTTGCCACCATATAAAAACGTTGGTTTTTATCTCGAATTATTTTTCAATTCAAATAAATAAAATAGCCAGGATTAGAGGACGGTAATAGAAATTCCAGAGCGTTCACGGAATTAAAATGCTCTTCAGGCAGGAGCCTTTCAGTTTTCAGTTAATTTCAAAAATTAAATTTTTTTAAAAAGTTCTTGTGAATAGTTATAAAATGAGTCAAATATACTGTGCATATTTAATGTGAGAAAGCATTGTATTTATTATTAATCTAAAATAATGTTTATTTAAATGCCTAATTATTTCAGAATTTACAAAGTGTTATATAAAAATGCGCAAAAGTAATTTTAAAATTAGAAGGAAAAAAAAAAAGAATTGTTTCATTAGATAAAATTAAAACCTTCTGTCTTACCATCTGCAAAGAATAATCCAATTTTTGGTCACGGGATTGATCACAGCACAATCACCAGTAGCAAAAAGGTCTGAAATAAATGAATCGTAAAAATATTATAGACAACTAGTACAAAGTATTAACGGCATTCGAGATCAGGATAATAATACCATAAAAGAAAACTACTGTACCTCTTGATAATTTTTCGATGGGAAATAAATATGAACCTTTATATGAAAATTTTCAATTAAAATTGAACTATTTTTTCCCGTTAAAGCCAGAAGTATGATTATTTTTAATGGGTTTTCTTTAACTCACGTTGTAACTTTGTATGGGTCAAAACTTTGAAAGCTTTTTTTCTCACATTTTAAAGAGCTCAATTGAGCTGAAATTTTTTACACGATTGTTTTGGACGACAATATAATAATTTAATTATAATAAATAAAAATTAATTGATTAAAATTGATTATTTAAATAATTAAACTTCACGCCAAGTTTCTCGCCAAGTCGCTAAATAGCGAGAAACTTGTAACTATGTCTAGGTCAAAATTTTAAAAGTATTTTTTCCCACATTTTAAGGTACTCAATTAAGCTTAAATTTTCTATACACGATTGTTTTGGATGACAATACGATAATCTAATTATAATTAATAAAAATTAATTGACTAAAACTAATTATTTAAATAATTAAATTTTACTGAACGTTCCTTTTTGCTCTTAAAATTTCAGGTATAAAAATTATGTTACACAAAGTGTGAAGTTTGATACAAAACCCATGTTTAAAAAACTCATTTTTTACCGGTGTTATTTATTAAAAGAAAGGGTCAGAGAGAAAAATACCAATTATAAGAATAAAAATGTTGCTTGATTAATGTAATATCTATTTTCCCTATTTCTTTCAAAAGTTGTGTGTGTGTGTGTGTGTGTGTGTGTGTGCGTGCGTGTGTGCGAGATTGTGTGTGCGTGCGTGTAATATTTGTGTGCATGATGTAGAATATGTGTGTGTGTGTGCAAAATATTTAGAGCACTAAAACAATTTAAAAATCAACTTATCCAAATTCTAGATTTTATTATAAGAAAATGCAACTACGTTTGAGAAAAAGGATATGTTGTAAGGTGCATTGTTTTGATGTAGAAAAGATTTCTTATATTTACTTGTTTAACTCGTGTGATATTATTATTCATTTTATTGTCATAAAGCAAATCTGTATTCATATTCCTGCAAATATTTCACATTATTTATCTGTGTGCAGCTATTTTTAAGGTAATACTCCATGAAAAACGTCTGCCTTTTGAAAATCTAATTCAGTTACTAATATATTTGTAAAAAAAAGCATCGGTTACGGATGAGATAGCTTAATTGTATTTATAATAATTTTCATATGCAATGTATTATTTGTACTAATTTGAATATAGCAGCGAAATTTTATTCAATATTTCTCCTAAAATCTTAAATTTAATTAGTTCATTTTTTCAGCCTGAATTGAAATACTGAGAAATTCAGTTTATGTTTCGTCTTGCGATTGCATTTGAATATATTATTAAGATAATCGTAAGGTCAATACGATATGTAAATAACTTTCAAGCATTTATCTAAGCTATTTTTTTTGTTAAATAAGAATACCTGGGTACTTGGAGAAGTACTTTTCACGATATGCAGATCCATCCACATCGTTCCAAAATCCAAGTGGTAGAGTTGGCGTGGACTGGGAAAGCACTATCTCGCCAATCTCGCCAACTACAGGCTTACCTGATAAATATTTTACCGATAAGTATTTTCATTAAGTAAAATATACGAGGAAAAGATTTAGAAAATAAGATCTATATACAAGAACAAATTCGGTATAAAATTTATTTTTCATCTAAACTAATTTGGCCATCAAATTATATTCACTACAAATAAAAAAAAATTAAGTAATCCTCATCAACATCGAAATACGAAGTGTGACGATTGTGCAGTTGTATGCAGCGGTACGTAATACATAAGCAATGCACCGATTATTTGCTTTGACTAGCATTGGCCGGAAAATATATTTTAGAACGGCTTAACGAAAAAATAATTTTGTAACATAGACTTTTTTTGAGAGGAAAATATAACCGTACATCGAAATAGAGTCAATGCCGTAATTCTGTCGCCACTGTATTGCTCAACGTACTAAACAATAAGTAGATGATGGTACTTTTTTTTTTCAAAATAATGGCGTACTTTCTAACATTTAAATATCACCATAGAATATATTTTTTAAAATTTAAACAAAATCTAGATACTTATTTCAAAAGTTTTAGAACAAGGACAAAGTAATTAACTAAAACTTATTATAAAATTTGCACTTTTTTTTATCGTTTCAGGAAAAAAAATTATTTACTTTAAGCTTAGTTTTGTAGTGAAATGTTTCCATCATTATATAACAATTACAGTTTAAATATGGTTAAATATAGCTAAGCAATTAATAATATGACAAGAAATAGCCAAGGAAGTTTTCCATGGACAAAGTGATAAGCTGTTTATTTCCATAATGTTAGTGGTTTGTGTAATAAGGTTTGACTTCAAACTCATTTCAAAACAAATCAATCAAATTACTGTTAAAATACGATGTCCTCCAGAAACTTTCGAGATAAAAAAAAATCAATAATTCATATAAAACAATAATACTAGATGAATATTTCACAATCTTTTAGTGAATATTAGAAGGAATCAGGATATCTTCATGTTTCAACTGCCAATGAGGGAAGAAATCGTTGAATAAATTACAAGAGAGGTACGATGCAGAGATGTATTTAAGAGAAAGCTAAAGACGTTATTTACTCCAACATAAAAGCTCCTAAGAAAATCGAAAATTTAATTTAAAAAATTAAGTATTTATTTATATTATTAATTTTAAGTTTGGGAGAGACCCTTCTGCTTCTTATCCGTTTTCGCTTTTCCATCATTCGGCGGCCCTATTTTAAGCAGCTGAGGTAAAAAATCATGTAAAAAAACTAGAACTAAAATATTAATGATTTTAAAAATTGTGTGTGTTATACTATGTTTTCCCTAGAAAAAGTTTTGACTATAAACAAAACTGTTCACAGCTAAATTTAAATATATAAAGAACAATTAGCTATATTTCTACTGAAAATCTAACAAGAAATTGTTACTTTCTGTCAAATATGAGCATTAAAATACAGTACTCTCTCGGTAATACGTCAGATATCGGTCCAGATAACGGTTGGATGACCAAAAATGCCAGTCAATAATAACGCATTGAAACAGTAAAACCTGTATATTATTGCATAAAATTTAATACAGTACACGCAAATAAAGTCTCAAACATTTGAAACAACAAAAACACAAAAATGAACTTTTTTAATATTTTTAAATTTTTTATTGGATTGAAGTGAAACAAATATTAAAGTTAAGTATTTTATTTACTTATCGATTTATGTAAAACCGTTAAATCATATATAAACTGGAACACATCGATGTGCGCTGGTTTCGGTTACGTATTGCTAAGAAACCGTTGAATAAATTACAAAGAGAAGGTACGATGCAGAGATGTATTTAAGAAGAAAGCTGGTACATTATTTACTCCAACGAAAGCTCCTAAGAAAATCGAAAATTTAATTTAAAAATTAAGTATTTATTTACTTATTAATTTTAGCTTGGGAGAGAAGGTATTGCTTTTTGCTCCGTTTTTAGCACTCGTTCGGCGGCCCTATTTTAGCGGCTGGTAAAAATCATGTAAAAATTAAGACAAAATATTAATAATTTTTAAAATTGTGTGTGTGTGTGTGTGTGTGTTTGGTAAGTGTGTGTGTGTGTGTGTTGTGTGTGTGTGTGTATTATTATTGTGTGTGTGTTTGATATTATTATTGTGTGTGTTATGCTATGTTTTCATTAAAGTTTGATATAAGCAAGGCACAAACACAGCTAAATTCGTAAGAACATAATAGCTATATTTCTGCTGAAAATCAACAAAATTATTACTTTCTGTCAAATATGAGCGATGGCCAGTACTCTCTCGGTAATGACCAAATCAAGAATCGGACCAGTTAACGGTTGTTCCGAAAATGCCGAGTCGATAACAACGCTGAAACAAGTAAGACATATATATTGTGCAAGATTCAGCCTACAAGAACACGCAATAAAATTCAAACGTTGAAACAACCAACACCAAATATGAACTTTTTAATATTTTTAAATTTTTATTGATTGAAGTGAAACCAAAATATTAAGGTTCAGTATTTTATTACTTATCGATTTATGTATTACAAATTCAAAATCATATGTAAACTGGAATAAAGAAGAAGACATGACTGAAAATAAATAACATTATTCAATTTTAAGCTGTAAAAGCAGACTTTTCTTTTCTTTTCTTTTTGCTTCAAGAACTCCAAACTACGTCTTAGTTTT
>BMAW01123000.1:0-27983 GCA_019974015.1 Nephila pilipes | reverse complement strand
CTTCCTTCTTAGAATGTTTTGGGGTCAAATGATTTTAATATTGATTTATTATTATTACCCACCCAAGGGGCTATTGTGTAGGTGGATCACTTTTGACGTACCATATCATTTTTCAATTTTTTATCGTTTGCTTCAATTTTAATTACATTTTGCATAAATATATATTTTTTTTTTTCGTTTCCTTTAAATTTAATATCGGAAAAGTTTACTATTGTCCATTCCTTGATATTTCATCGTTTACTTTTAATTGAGAAATTTATTAATAATTATAAAACAAGCGCATTTTGAGGTGCTAAATCTGTTCTTTGCAAAATTTGCGTAGAACTTTTTAAATTTATAATTTCTTTGTGCTTTTTTTTACTAAAGTTAGGCTTAGCGACTCAAAAACCCCATCCTGTGAGACCGTTCCATTCGACTCTTCTCCGTCACGAGGGAACACCCTAAGCAAGGACGTGCCGTCCCGAAAGGATATATGATAGGACCTTAAAGGTGAAGTAAGGGATTGTAGAAAGAATATTGTATTTGTATAGAAATTAGTTATCCCAACGATTCAATATATTAATGTTTTGATTATTTTCTCTATCAATCGATTCTAATAAGTATATCATTAACTGTGAAAGTCTAAAAAATTCTCAGTCTATCTAATTTTGGTTTTCAAATACGATGAAAGTGATTAAACATTGGGTTATTGACAAATATTTAACATCTGCATTGAAACTTTCTGTTGCGTAAAACGAATTAATATTTCTCAATATAGAAATTTCAACAAACCTTATAAATGGGGGCTATACGCATACATGCACACACACACACATATATATATATATATATATAGTTAGATAGACAGGCAGATAAATATACAGATATACAGGGTGCCCACAAAAGTCCCTTGACACCCTTTTAACTTCGGAACGACTATTACTATATTCATAAAAGTGGTGTCTAGGTATAATAAAGTAGCCATGCGCTTCTGAATGAAATCACCTGCGGCGCCACCTGAAGGAATACTGTGGAGTCAGTATTCCTATCTAGAAAACGAAAAGAGATAGGGGAAGGGGGATTTACAAAGTCGTAAAGCATTATCTATTAGTTCGAAAAGACACCTTGTGGCATTAATGCGAAGAATAGAACGGTTAAAAAGTGTATTTGCTTTTTGGTGATTTCCTCAGTGCCCGAAAGATAACCGTTTCTCCTTCCGTATAAGCTTCGTGACGTCACACTGTAGGAAATCATGAAAAAACAAATGCGTATTTTAACCGTGCTATACTTCGCATTAATATCCATAAGTGTCTTTTCGTACTAAATTGATGGTGCTCTACAACTTCGTAGATCACTGTTTTTCCTTATCTTATTCCATTTTCAAGATAGGAATGATAACTCCACAATTTTCCACCAGGTGGCGACATAGATGGTTTCATGCAGTAGTACCTCATGGCTACTTTACTATACCTAGACTCCACTTTTATGAATATAGCTGCACCCTTTCTGTTGTTAAAAGGGTGGCAAGGGACGTTATTGGGCATCATGTGTGTGTATACACTGGAGTACAAATTTAAGAGAATTTACATATTTTGTCGAATTTCATGAAAAGAAAGGAACGAAATGTAAAAATACTGCTTCGGAACAAAGATGCAAATCTTCTACTTTGAATACGTAAGTGTATACGTGAATAGGGGCGGAACTAGTCAAAAAATAGGATTTATGAGCATGCATGTCAAATTCCGCATTTCGTTCGCTAGCGCATTTTGTAGAATTTCTTGGTAGTTTTTTTTTCAGCAATCACTAAAAATTGAAATTAAAATTGTAAAACTAAATAACGACTAACATTTAGATGATGGGATGAGGTGGTGAATTGTGGTTAGGCTAGGAACAGGCTAGTCTCAAATCCAGATTTGCAGAGAATTTGTTTTAACGCCCAGCGAGTGTCCAACTTATGGAATCAGTTTAAGGATACCGAATCCATCGAGAGAAAGCCTGGGAAAGGTCATCCAAAAGCTTTGACGGACAGAGAAGATCACCATTTGTCTATTACAGCGAGGCGTAACAGATATGCTACAGCTTCTCAGGACTTCCATGAGCTGTATGCAGACACAGGTACTCGAGTTTCGAGGGTGACTGTTTGCAGAAGACTTCATGAGAGAAGACTATTTACGAGTAGACCTGTTGTTTGCGTCCAGCTCATTTCTGGGAACAGGAGGGTCCACTTAAAATGTTGCAGAGATCATACAGATTGGAGCATGAATTAATGTGTGGCCGTTCACTTCACTGATGAGTCCCGATTTAGCCTAAACAGTGATTTTCGCCGTACTTTCATATGGAGAGAATCAGAGACCCACTACCTGACGTCCAATGTCCAAGAAATCAACCATTACGGCAGAGGAGGCTTGATGGTCTGGGCAGGCATCCTTTTGGATGGCCGCATACACCTCCATGTCTCTGAAAGAAGCACTGCGACTCTTGACAGTTATAGTGAAGAGGTCTTGGAGCCGTACGTTCGCCTTTTCAGGGGTCCAAATGATCCTGATTTCTTTTTAATAGATGACAACGCGAGGTCACATAGAGCTCAGCTGGTCGATGAATTTCTGGAAAGTGAGGATATTCTCCGGATGTATTGGCCAGCCAGATTTCCAGACCATAATCCTATAGAGCATGTCTGGGGCGCTCTGGGGAGAGCAATTGCAATTCTCAAGCCCCTTTCGAGAAACATTCAAGACCTGAAAACAGCGTTGCTGAACGAGTGGGAACAATTGCCACAGGAAATCATAAACTCTCTCATTTACAGCATAAAATCACGTTGCGAGACCTATATCTCAGTAAGAGAGTACCATAGCCCCTATTAACGCATTATTTTGTTCTATTCGGCAACTGCTGTTTCATACCTTGCGACTCCGATGAGTGTTGGAAGGTGATATTTATTGCATTCCGTATCAATTTTAATTTTAAAATATCCTTTAACAAATTATCTCCATCCTCATTTCTATAAGAATTTTTCATATATATTGAAAGTGATATTTAAAAATTTAATTTAATTTTTTTAATCGAGTGGAGTTGTACTCGCAGAAGCGTTCTAAGTTTCTCAATTACAAATAAAAATCTTTTTTGATCGTAAGATAATGGAACAAATATGATACAGTCGATATTTTAGATACATGAGAAGGTAAAGGTTCGAAAGTCTATTGCCGTTCAACTTTCCTTTTGGTTTTTTACCAGACTTTAATTGAAGTCTCGACTGGCGAATTTCGCAAATAAGCATAATTTTTTAAATTGAAGTGTAGCGAATAAGAGAAGAGAGAGATTATGGCATACTTGAGGTTGGAGGGATCAACAGTAGCTGCAAAGAACATACCTCAGGGATAGTAGATAGAGAGATCGGATGCTCTGAACAACAAGTTTATTCTATGCGCAAGCTGAGAATGAAAGGATTAGCTCCACACTCTAAAGCACCTTTGACAGTGGTTAGATAAAGGTTCATTTCTGATTACTTTTTATAGTGGATGAGAGAGAGTTTTCTTCGCATTCCTGAAAAGCATTTTGATATTTAATTATTGTTAAAAAAGAATAAATTCAAGAGAGAGAGATTTGGGACTCTGTGATTATTTATTTAATTTGAGACTGCTAAAAGCGGAGTTGGAGTGTTGTAAAATATTATCCATTCTGTATTTTAACAATAAATTGATTGACGGTTCATTAACTTAGATCTTAGAAGCAACAAGAGGGCTAATGGCGACGGATTCAGTAATTTTGAAACTCGGTGAAGTGACGTGCACAACACCTGAACTGGCAACCCTCCTCCCCTAACTTCCACACTAATCTAAGATTATTTAGCCAAACCAGAGTTAATGTGTCTTATTTCTACTGTTCGACGAGTCATTACTAGAGTAGGGTGGAGTAGTAGCCCATGTGGAGTAATAACTCATGACTCGACGGAAACAATGTCGGTATTGAACAGGCAACCCTCACTACTCGTCTACCATGATCTGCATGTTTAATCAAATCTTTTCGACAGTTATTAGAAAAAATTAAAATATTAATTACCAGTTGTGTCAACTACTTGCATAGACGCACCCAACAGCACAGTATTTAATTCTCCTTTATAAACAGGTAATAACTTTGACACTGTAATACAAAGTCCTGCCATTTCTGTACTTCCTAAATATATAAAAAATACATTCAGATTTTAAAAGAAAAAATAATTATCCTTTCCTAATTTTACATATCAATTCTTTATAGAACAGTTTTAAGATCGAGTAAAATTAAAAAAAAAATACTTTTTGAAATTAAAATATTATAATTAACACAGAAACTAAAACACATTCATTTAACTGCAATTTTTTGTTCATAACATTGGCTTTAATATAATCCAGCATTTTTAATATTTCAATCTTACATTTTTAGTATCTCATTAATTAAAATGCGTTTAACGATAGTAAACAGCACTGTTTGCGAAAATGAAAGTTGAATTAGGTATCGCTGAGCTCACTTGGCCACGAAACGGCCAAGTGAGCTCATGCACTGATGGCACTGATGTTAAAGCTTTCGTTTATCAAATACTACTTCGCTACCGATGATAAAAAGTGTTTTCGTCACTTGTACAATAATCTATCTTTCAATTTAGAATAAATCATAACATTATAAGAAATCCTTTCAATCTAATAGGATCAAAGAACTTCTGGAATGGATCAACGCAATTTAATGAAAATATATACAGTATTTATATTGTATTTTTATTTTAAGTTCAGTCATCCTGTACTTACATAATCATTCCAAGGTTTATGCAATTGTTCAAAACACTCCTGGAAGTTATTTTTGGCAAGTGCCTTCTGCTGCCTTGTCGCACTTTCCTTTATTTTTCCTGAATTGGTAAAACGGTGTCCCTACAATATTTAGCCTTCATATTTATTGGAAACTTGAATAGGGATATTCCACACAGTAACATAGCTCTTAGCAAGGTTCTGTTTCACAATAAAGCAACGATGTATAGAATCATTATCATACAACAGAAACTTGCTTCCTCCTGGTCATTTTTCAGGTTATGGTCATTTTTCAGGTTCTTTTTCAACACATGGTGACCTTGGCAAAAGAGCTTGTGCTATTTAGGCACTGCACTTCCCCCCCCCTCCTATCCATTCTGTAAGCTTTTTTCAGTATCACGGGAGTCCCTAATGATGATTATTAAGATAACACACGGAATGTTGCTCTAAAGATGGCATTTGATGGCATACGAGAGTGTTCAACGGAAATGTTGGCTCGCCACCTTCTCTTCTAGAACAGTCGACCACAATAAGAAAACTTGCTCCAATGTAAGAGTGCTCTACTATAGAAAATTTCTCCGAGAACTTTTTGTCCGTACTATATATTTTGTGTGAAATTGTTACAAAACCATTTTATGAACGCTTACATAAGCAATTTCAGTATTGAAAGTCGAAGTAAGAAAATAATATTTTTCTCTTAAAAATGAATATGTTTAAGAAAATTAAATGAAGATAATAAATTGATAATATTTTTATTTTAATTTTTTTATTAAATTTCCCAGAAACATTTTTACTGCATATTAGATTTTAATATTAACTTTTCATCTTTGCAAAATAGATATGATTATTTTTAAGAAATAAAAATTACACCCTTAATCTATACAACGAAATGTTTCTGAGTTTAGACTGTTAAAGAGAAAGTTTTTTAAACATGCTTGGAACATTGCAACATTTTTTTGATCATAACCTAGCTTTAAATTCCTTCACTGTATATTTTTAGGAAAAATATTGTTATATTTGCTAACATTAAATTTATTTAACTATCTATATACTTATATTCTAAATGAAAGCATAATGCATTAAAAACTTATAATTAATTCATTTAACATTTTTATTTCCCTCATTGCGTATGCAAATTACCATAAGAAGCAGAAAACAGTCCATCATTCGATATTTCGTTCATGAAATCGAAGTTTTGATTCTTAATTGGGCTTCCACCAACAAATAATTGCTTCAAGGATGATACGTCTTGAGTCTTGGCTAAAAACATAAGATGAAAATATATTTATTACAATATCAAACAGGAAGAGAGTATTCAACAAAGCGCAAATGAATCTAATAAATAAATACGAGGGTGATACAAAAAGTGACTACTATAAAAATTAATCGCAAGTAATTTATCGCGTAAGAAATTCGAAGTCAACAAAAGATCGATAGAATATTTATCGACAGGTAATAAATATAATAATTTTTACAAGTTATTTGTCTTTTTAATGGTTTCTTTTTTTTATGCGTAGAATTTTGTCTGAAGGGTGTAATAAAATAAAATAATATAATAGGTACATTATATATTTTATTAGATATAAGTTTCAACAGAATAAGATAGAGAATCCATCTTCTTAACAACATTATACAACACAAATTATAATACAACAGTAGGTTAAATCTAAACTAAATTAGTTAACACACTAGGTTTGTCATAACACATCAGAGGTAGTACGACAAATTGTTGTACTGTGATAAATTGGCAAAAGTATTTATTATAATACCACAGATTACATTTCAGTAATTGTTGAATATGTCACAATACTGTGTATTGATAAGAAATATTATGCACTGTACTTCTCAAAAAATCAATAATATCGCACCTCTCATCGTATGTACTAACGAGCCTTTTAATGTGTTCGTCACAATCGCTATACTTCTTTTTGTTTTCTCGGATAACTTCAATTTAAATATTGTTCAATGCGCATTTCATATATTCTTTGTTTTTTTTAATGCAGCTAATAAACTTCTAAATATTGGGATGATGTGCAGTGTTTTGTTTTTTTTAAAACCACTATGCCACCTTTCGACAGAATTATTAGTTCTAGGCAGTCCATGTAGAACATGCTGATGCACATTCCATATTTCACGTCCTTCGGAGGACAACAAAGATGTCATCTGGTTGAACGTCTAATCCACGTATCCTCAAAATAATCGACAACCTCTTGTGAATCTGGAGGAAAAACACTATGTTCATAACATTGTACAAAGGCGTCTGTCACAATAGGAGTGGGCACAAATGCAAGAGCAGCCAAAATTCTTATATTTAAGGCAAAAGTAGCATCTGTTTCATAGCGTTGTTTTAATTCAATTTCTTAATCGAACTTAAAATACACTGAGAAAAGTGAAAAAACAGCAATCCAGTAGCAAAGTAACAGAAAATATTATTCTGCAATCATTCATCACTGCTGTCTCGAAATGTATAGTTATCGACAAAGACGGTTTCAGTACTTTCAAATGCTGCAGAGATAAATGTTTCCTCACACTTGTTAGGCAATAATGGAAGCGATATGTTGTCCTTGAATCTATGTATCGTATACAAATGATAAAAAAGTAAGGGAACAGATTTGAACGTCCTATTGGTATACCAGTTTCCACTTCACTCTAATAATTGCAATTTTTTTTTCATACTGATATGTAAGATACGATTATCTACGGGTCAGAATCATATTATAGAAACAATTCTCCGTTGCATGTTGTTTTAAATTCTTTGGTAAAAATAATGCCTCTTCGATGCATTGGGAGAACTGGTTCATCAAAATTTCGATTTCTTATATTTCGAATCGTTCGTTTAATTGTATCTACGCTTGGAATCTTTGGGGATGCTGCTTGGCTAGATGTTTTTTTAAATATTTGAAATAATATTATGATACATATTATTTGTTGTTTCTGTGCAACTTCCTATATTATCAAGAAGTTGTGCTGCCCCGCAGATACCGCATATTCAAGTACAAAACAAGCAAACAAGCGCGCAGATGAGCCAGAAGAGAAAGAATTTTACAATAATTTTTGAAAAGATCCTTGGCACCGGCCGCCATGGCCGAAGCGGAAAGGGGAGAATTTTTCCTTCTGTTTCTTTATATACAAGAGATTTCTCTCTATTAGAATTAATAAATCACATGGTATAAGTGTAGAGTTTCTGAGGAATTTACATGCCCTCCAACAACCTAGTAGGAATTATCTCTAGAGGTCTTCAACTGTGAGAACAGTTTGTTCTGCAAATTTTTATGAGAGCACGTGATTGCATAAATTAAAGTTAAAAAGGAATAGTAAAATGTACGCTTTACTTTTAAGTGAGAGAATGGCAAACATTAGAAATATAACGAATACCTTACTAGACTTAATTACATTTATTTAGAAATTACACTTAAGGACACAACAAATTTAAAGCCAAACAATTAAAAGTAAACATATTAAAAGAGATCCACCACATAAATCTCGAGGTGGAACACCATGTTTACTTGTTAGCTCCTCCGCATGGACTACTAGGAATTCGAGTTGTAATAGTCATCACTCCTTCGGCGGCCACTTGGTGGCGCGCTTGAACGCTGGGTTATAAACACGCTAGTAAATTGATCTGGCCATCTCGTCAGGAAATCAAAAATTGAGCATTTGACATGCTAATTCAAATCGCCTTATTCTTTCGATCGGGATTTGGCAACCTTGTAATTGTGGGTGCCAAACCAATTTACTAAAATGATTCAGGATGCCACATAACAGAAAGTATTTGAAAGAATTCGATTCCCACGGCAGTATATGAAGAGTTAAGGAACAGAGGTCAAGAATACAGATTTAGAGTGCAGAGTTTTATTATAAATAAATTATGCATTATTTAAAGATATTTATTAAGACAAAAAAAAAAACATAAAATATAACCATTCATTCATCATAAATAAAAAAAATCAAAATTAAAATTATACAAATATTAAGTATCTTTTTTAAACATATTTATTAATATAAAAAATTAACAACGTAAAATATAAGTACTCCTTCACACAATATAGTTAAATAACAAATTAAAATTTTACAGCTGTCAGCTTCCGTTGCTTTTGTGTTTGTCCTGCTTCCGTGTATTCGCTGGTATCTCAGCGTGACAAATAAAGAAATATTCTGTTTTAAGTGCTGTGAGTACGACCACATCCCGAAATAGAAAGTTTCAATAATATTCGTTCTAGATCGTATGTGTTTCATTTAATTACAGATTTATAGGATTTTAAAGTTATCATGAGTGGGATATTGTGAAAACAAATCCTATATTTATAATCTGTTTATAATATCTTAACATATACTCTATTTATATTAAAGTCTAAGCTTGAATATGAAAAGAAAATTTTAACCTTAACGTAGAATTAAAAATAATTGTGACACTTTTAGCGCAATTATTATATTGAATACACCAGAATATTTCAGCACTTAGTCTAAATCATTGAGCTTGTTCATGATCATTTTGACATCAACTTCGTAAAATAAAAAACTTAGCTGATGCAAAAAAAGCATTCATTTATATGTTATTCTAAAATTTGTAGTCAAACATATGGGAAGCCTTAATATATAATTCTTTAAAAAAAATTATAAAACGAAAAAGAATTTTTCTTACTTGGATAAATTTCTCGTTTTTGTATCTCGTCGATCACATTAGGGAAGATAAAAGAAATATTAATTTTGAATTTTTCTATCAAGTTCCAAAACTGTACAGGATTCGGTGAAAAAGGATCTCCTTCGTACAGGACAAGTGTTAGCCCCCAAAAGAGCATGACAACTTGGGAAACCCAAACAATAGTACCTACCTAAAAAATACTTTTTTAATTTCCCAAAAAATGTAATAATCAAAATATTACAATAAATATACCTAACTCTTTGCTAAAATGAATAAATACATTTATTTTAGAATACCATTGACTACAGAATATTTGAATGATTTTCTATTGTGTTTTTCAGAAGAAATGCACTTTTATTCGATTATTAAAATCTATGAAACATTTAATAGTCATAATAAATATGTTTATATTTTAATTGTTGTAATAAATGTTCTTATGCGATTATTTTCAACTCTTCTGCTCAGCACATAAAATGCACGTAAGGAAAGATTTATTTCTATAATCATTTTTTCAGAAATTATATTAGCCTTCATTTCAATTCTTTTTCTTAACTTCTTCATATGTACCTCATATTATAAAAATCTACAAAAGAAAAATTTATCCTTCATTATGTATTGCGTGTAGAGTATTATAAATATTCGAAGTATTAGTAAAAAGAAGGCAGTACATAACATTACTATTTCCGTGTAAAATCAATAAAGTCAAAATAACAATTGCGTGGCTTAAATTTTAAAAATCTGAACAGAGAAGTTCTTCAAAGAGACGAAAAATTGAAAACTTTTCGTATATTTAGGAAAAACAATTTAATTCAAAATGTACTAAAAACATATATATGTAATTAGCAGCAAATTGTATTCAAATCGGGATACTTTGTAACTTCAGAGAGCCATTTTTGGCTACCGGGCTCCATACTTTCTGATTTCTTTTTTTGATTGCATACATTTTCTCAACGTAATTTTTTCTACATTCAGAAAGCATTTTTTTAGATTCACAAATTTTATGTAAAATTTACAATATAGCTAACAATTTGGCATAAAAATAAATAACAAGAAGGTTTAATTATTTCCATAACTCGTTTAAAAATTTTATAATCATACTCAAACAGGCTTAAGGCTTTTTTCCCCACCCCCTCCAAAAAATTGCAAAGTGGAGCTGAAAATTTTCCTTCTTTCTCTAATAAAGATTTAATTTAAAAACTAATAAATTAAATTTAGTTTATATTTGAAAATAAATAAAAAAATTATAAAAACGTTACTTAAAATTTCAAATCTCAATTTTAAGAAAAAGTTATTAAAATTTCAAACATATATGGGGGAAAGACGAAAATGTTTTTAAATTTAAGAAGTTATGAAATTCTTCAAAAGTATTTTGCTTGTGAGGTTGATAATATATCAATGTGTTCCTCAAAAGCAACTCGAGGGCAATTTGGCGGTGCAATTTTTAAATATGTTTAGATATGAATATAAAATCAATAATAAAATATTCGATTAAACTTACAGGAGTCACATGAAGCCAACGCGTATCTCTGTCGCAGTCGTTCACTATGGAGAACCAACCAACTGGAGCCATCAAAATCTAAAATTCAAAACATTCTGAATTGAATGTATAATTAATTATTGTTTTTGTTCCACACACAAAAACGCGGCAAGACACTTCATTTGTTGAAATAAAAATATGTTATATTATTATTTTTTTTGTCAAACGCGGACTTATCACTAAACTCATAATTTTGAATTCCAGGGCAGGAAAAAATCATTCATTTTTTTTTTCAAGAAAAAGTTCACAAATCTATGAAATAATAATCAGCAAAACGCAGTCTTATAAATATGAAATTCATTGATTATTTCTGAGAAAATTATCGGAATGATATTTGTGCGTGTGTTATTACTTACTTACAATTTAAAAAAGTAATAAATGAAACTTGATGAAAAACAACAATAAATTACGTAGACTGTTAATAGGTTTAAAATTAACGGGGAAATAGAAACAGCACGAGTATCATTGACGACGATCAACGAATTTTTGAATTACGATCAAATGAGAGGGTAAAATCAGTGGCACAGCCTTATATTGAAGATTCGTAAAGTCAAGACAAAGTACTTTATCAATCTCTAAAAAGTATACATAAGATCTCTCTCTCTCTCTGTCTCGAATCCTACTTAACTCATTAATCATAAATTATGATCTAATAATAAGACTTTAGCCTACCAAATCACTCTTTCTAATTCAAACGCTTCTCTATAATAGAAAATTCGAATCTTATTAATTTAAACTCTAACCACTTCAATCCAAAAGATTAGTTACAATGTTTCACTCCAAATTACAAATATTTTTCAACCTGTCGTTATCCTATACGTACCTTCTCTTTAATTCTATATCACTAAATCTCCATCCATTTTATCTAACCACTTTTCATTTGTTTAGCAAGGAGTCGTAATTACCTGCAATTCAAGTCATCAAAAAGTTCCGGAGGTTAGTGAAGAGAAAATCTCGAATAGCCGAATGTCACAAATTTCTTGGACTTTTAATTTCCCGATTTTCTGACAGTCTGAGTTAAATACGGTGTCATTGTTATTCATATGAGGGGGGTAATATCACGTATCTTACGAAGACTACCAGAAAGTAAAGAACGTTTCCGTCTGACGTCGCTATGCATGCGCCGATCACATATATTTTGGTGTCTGAGTGCTCTGCATTTCAGTCGGGGTCCAGCTATCACAACGAAACATTTCCACGCTGCCCGTTTTTTCGATATTCAAATTTAAAATGTGCGCTGCAATTGAAAATCCCGCCAGTTGTAAGGTGTGGTCTGTGATACGGTGTTTGTTGGCAAAAAACCTAAAACCTATAGAAATTTATCGGCAAGTGTGTGAAGTGTACGTAAACAATGTAATGAATGGAAGTTCAATCCGGAAGTGGTGCATTCAGTTTAAAAATGGCCAAACTAACATTCACGATGAAGAGAAGAGTGGACGCCCTAGCATTGTGACTGACGAACTGGTCGCTAAAGTTGATGAAAAGATTCGTGAAAACCGCCGTTTCACAATAACGCAGCTTTCGCTTAGTTTTCCATAAGTTTCACGGACTTTGTTGTTTGAAATTGTCACACAAAAGCTAGGCTACCGCAAATTTTGTGCAAGATGCGTGCCGAAATTGCTTACAGACCACCATAAATGTTAGGGAATGGGAGCGGCTTTGACATTTCTGGAGGCCTACGACAGACATGGTGATTCATTACTGGATCGAAGAATTGGCTAGCAACACAGCGCTTTGACGATGACAAGGAGCTGCGGGTGCACGTGACTGAGTGGCTGAGATCGCAGGTGGCAGAATTCTATGACGAAGGAATTTCAAAGCTTGTCCACCGCCATGATAAATGCCTCAATTTGTTTGGTGACTATGTAGAAAAGTAGAATTTTAGTCGCTCTTTCTGATGTATATAATAATTTTTTTTTTCTTGTACGTAGTTTCTTTTTAATTCCAAAACGTTCTTTACTTTCTGAATACCCCTCGTATTTCATTGAAAAAGTTTATGAACTATTTTTATATTTAGCATTGTTACTTTTATCGCGTGATATAACAATTTATTTCGTGGATGTTGTTGGCTTTCATTCATTTCCAAAAACGTAGCACTTACGCCACTTCCGTGCACAACGGCTTTGGGCAGACCTGTTGTCCCGGATGTATAGTTGATGACGACTGGGTGAGAGAAAGATACCTGCTCAAATTTCATTGGTGGAACACATCCGTCTTCATTCATTCCTTGCTCCAAGAAATCGTTCAGAAAGCAACTGTTTAAAGAATTTATTGAACATAATTTTCTAATGTAAACAAAATCATTTTTAACTATCACCTCATTTTAATTATTAATTTACTTTATGAATATCCATTCTAAAAAGCATACATTGTAACTGCAGAAAATATAATAATTAATAATAACTAATTATGTTACTGATCCACATTTCTACACTGGGAATGACATTTTAGGTAAATGTTGATTATTATGAATCAAATTTATATCTTCGGTAATTTTGTAACTATGTTTAATGAAAATTAAGATTAAAATTTAATACGACATACGTGTATCTAATGAGATATACCAAAAACCTCCAATGCAATTTTTAGTATATGGATTACATAGAATATTTTTTAAAATTTTAATTTCACTTGTTCCATGTTTTATCTAATTTTTTTAATACAAAGTAATACTTCGAAGATGTTATAATCGATACTTTTACATAAAAAATATAATATTCAGCGTCGGGACAACCAAAAAAGTTTGAAGATGAAGAATTAAAAGCATTACTCAGTGAAGATTCTTGTCAAACGAACTATCCAAAACAACAGATGAAACTGAACAGAGTGAGAAAACCGACCGTAATCTACCGGAAACAACCTATTAAGACAAAGTTATTTTTCATCTTGACAACGCTCGTCCACATGTTGTAAAAACAAGTAAAAAACTATTTTGGAACAATTCGATGGGAAGGTTTGCCCAAATCATTCTTATTCGTTAAACATATCCCCTTATTATTATTTGTTTGGAGTGATGACTCATGGCCTTTCCGAGAAGCATTTCCATTCTTAAGAAGATATCAAGAAATGGATGGATTCATGA
Organism: Nephila pilipes; assembly: GCA_019974015.1. NCBI lineage: Eukaryota > Metazoa > Arthropoda > Arachnida > Araneae > Nephilidae > Nephila > Nephila pilipes. Next base: position 13,971 of record BMAW01123000.1, on the reverse strand, counting down.
ATTGTATGAAAAGGTGAAGAATTTTTTTTCTCGGGAAATTCGCTTTTTCCAGAAAGATAGAGAAAAGTCGTAACTAACGATGGGCAATAATTTTAGTAACAAGTGTTTTTTTTTTTAATAAACATATACTTTTACGGAAAAAATCCTATAGACTGAATTCAAAGTCCCAAATAATGAAGAAAAAAGGCATCCCCCCCCCTTTCTGTACAGTCTTTAACGAATACAAGCAAAAATATAAGTAATGAAGAAGCAGATTATAGCATTAGAAACTTAGTGAAGAACAGATAGAGATTAGAACAAAATTTTACTGAAGAGAAAGGTATTAGTGTTGAAAACATAAGTAAGTGTGAGGAAAAGAGAAATGAAATCATTATCATGAATTTCCTTATCATTTATTCTGGTATATGTGTTCAAAATGTAAGCTATATGAATATAATTGTTTTTAAGCAATAAAACATGTAAGCGATAAGCAAATATTTTAGGAACGTATCATTAATTTTCTTATTAGAATTAGCATGAAATTTTGGAGGCATTATTCATACATGGATATTTTGTTTTCATAACGAAGCACAAATCTCTTCTTTATTTAATATAAGAAAAAATTTTAAAGGTATTATTACCAACCTATTTTTAATTCCGGATATATCTTTTGAATGAGAATTTGGTTTTGAAGCCACAATAAGGACCTTCTCTAAATTGGGCAGACCTGAAATCAAGGAAACATATATTTAACATCAAGAAACATACGCCCACTCATATATACACTGGTTTTCGTAAATAAAGGGAAAATGACGAAAATAGCGATTATTCAAAAAGTTACGTCGAGAATGTAATAAAACTAAGCCACAACATATATCACGTAGTAAGGTATAAAATAATATGAAAAAAAAACACCAGACAAAATTATTTATGGTGTTTTCGAAATTAGCACATGTATGAAACTAATAAATTGAATGTGTCAATTTGGTATAGGAAAGGTGAATTCAATATGGAGTATGATCACCTTTAGAAATAATGCATAAAATTTAAGCGTAAGATATTCGAGAGAGAGAGGAAACTTACACGTTCTGTGAAGATAGTTCATGAATTCTATTGCCTTCTCTCTGATGTCTCTTCAATTGAATTTGTGATTTTGTTGACTGCTTTACTAAACTTTATCTCTGTAGATTTATGTAATGTGTAGGGTATGCATTACAGCTTTAGAGATTACACGAAATCATAATCTTAACACACTAAAATTCAATTACGAAATTTCATTTAGAATAAATAAATTTATTATTCTCTCCAGACTTATTTTTTGAAAAACATTGTTCGTTTGTTTTTGTATAATTGTGTAAAATGGTAACTACTTCATTCTTACTCAATATTTACTTAAATACTGAATATACGCTCTCATGTAACTGTATTTTCAAATGCATACCATCATAATCAGCAAATATATATAGAATTTCTTAAACATAAGGACAAAGATTATTTGAATCTTATTTCTTAAAATATGAACTTTACAACAAATTCGTAGCTGAAACAAATATTCGTTTGAAAAGAGATCTCACCAAATGTAAGACAATAACAAAAATATAATTGTGAACAAAAATAAAATAATGCAATCAAAGAGTCATTCTTTATAATTTTTGGAATGGTGTAGCATAAATTGATCATATCAGGAAAGCACACAAATGCTTAATTGATATAATTTTCTACATCTGCGGCCAAGTCCCTCGAAAGTCGAATGGGAAAAGTTGCAAGTTCATTGGTGGCATTGTTTCCGTCGCGTTGTGCTCTCAAGTCCTGATGCACAGACACTGAACTACATCAGGACTTGAGCGCACGGTGACATACCTATCTACTCAGAATTAAATTTGTCGAAACTCAATGTCCTCACGTTAGAATGGTGAGGAATTTGGAGAGTGGGATGCTAGATCAGGAAAAGTCCTCTTCACTTTATCATGGTTCAAAATTACAAAGTTCGTTGCATATATCCTTCATGTCGCTTCTAAGTGTGACGTTAAAATATATCAAAAGCAATCTGTTAGCAATATGTTAGCGGTTATGTTAGCGGTTAAAAGTTATATCAAAAGCAATCTGTAAGCGGTCAACATGCAAGTGTTATCTCCAGTGGTTAAAGCCCGTCTGTAGAGGGCGTTTTTTTAAAGGGGTTAGTGTAAGATGTCCTTACGTAAGCCCTTAAGATCAGAATCAGTCTCCAAGCGGAGCAGATGTAAGCGAGTTGACACTCGAAAGTTTGAGAATCGAGGAATGATTGAAGAGCTAAAGATAACCTGCACTAATCACCAAGGTAACGCGAATGGATATGAATTAATAAAGGAACTGTTAGGATTATTTAACTAAAGTGTATCTAAACTCATATGAAGTTCAGGGATAAGTGAAAGTAAGCTAGGTAAGAAAATAAAATAACAATCAGGGTACTGTTAGTTAAAAAGTTTTTATAAAGCAAAGTAATGAATGAGAGTTTGCAATGAATCAAAAGTGGCAGAAGATATCAGTAAGGAAAAAGTTTATTATTAAGGAAAAGTGTGAGAAAATAAAAAGAAAGTAGTTTAGTGAAAAAGTTATATTATTTTTTATCTCATCGAATAGAACAGTTTATTCTACCAATATTTTCATTCATTCATTCCGTAGAAAAATTATTTTAATATTAATATTGCATTAACATTATTAAAAGAAGACAAAACAAATCGCACAATTTTAGAAGAGCAAGATTAATTTAAATATTGTACCTTTGACTATTTCCTTCACTTTGGAAAGCAAATCAACTTCTTGTCCTCTGAAAGGATACCGATCGACGGTTAAAAGCACTTTAGGATTCAGTTGCTGAAACCTTTTCAGTGTAGCCTGAAATGAATAAACAAAACAAACAATAGGTTTTCATTTATAAATTAATGGGTATGGATTAAATATACTCAGAGACATATTTCTTAAAATTGCATTGGTCAGATTGATTTAACGGTTTTCTGAAGCCATGCGAGAACCTCGTAGCTCCAGTCAAATGTCAAGTGCAGCTCCTGCGCTGACACACGGGGATCAACATTCTCCATTGATCCATATAATGGGCTTTGGTAAAATAAAAATTCGATCCTGTATCTAAATATCGCTTGCTTAAAGCCTTGTCCAATTAGTTACTTCAAACAGAGAGAACGATATTGCAGTTAATATTTAAAATGAGTTTACAATTTAAAGCCTTAAGACATTTGCGTACTTCAAAGTGCGTAGTGAGTAAAGAAGAGTTGAATGAATACTTTTGTTTAAAAAATGAATGAATCAGTAAATATATTCAATTGATGGTACAATTGACTTTTTATACAGTCAATAAGAGATTAGTAGTTATTTTGTTTATACATTGTCTCCACAGTATGATACGACAGTTATTTTGGTCCTAGATAAGTTAATGAGTTTTTCATTACTTCAGGTGAAACGCCGCATGTAGAGCTTTCGCACGGCACCACCACATAAGCTTCTCACAAGAAAAATGTCACAAATCCTATTAAGGCTCCCTTCTACCTGCGATTTTAATTTCCTGAACTTAATGTTAATCCTAGGTCATCTCTACTTCCCTCTTCAAATCTAGACTAATTTATATATTCGAATGAAAAAATGCATCCAAAAGAACAAAAAATAGCTAAGGTTTCTGCGAATTACATTTTTCCTCCAATTGTTAAAATATTTTTGCTTCTATTTTAATTATTTATTTGTGGGGTTTATACGGTTTTTAAAATATATTTTGAGGTATTTTCGAAAATCAGAGATAATATGATTCTGCAGCAACCTATATTATTTTTTGCTCTTTCAAATGCATTTTTTTTTTTGCATTCAAATAGATAAAAAATGCTAGATTTGAGAGGAGGGAAATAGAAACTCCATAGGATTAACATTATTTTCACGAAATCAAAATGACTGGTTGAGTTTTAAGAAGTACGCTGGTCTTTTGAGATCAGTGCTCAATTTAAATGACAAATTGATATTCATAAAATAATATTCGTATTATGAAAACAATGTTATAATTCAACTAAATGTAAAAAAACATACGATACTAGTGAATATAATAAAAGTTTAAAAACTCTATTTTTGAAAATATTCAGTTTTATGATTCAAACTGAGTGCCAAGCAATTTTTTTTGTCGCTAACTTGGCATTCGGTGATTCTTAAATCGTATTGTAAGATCGGGTCCTTATTCTACTAAAGATCCTTTGCGTGTAATACCAGGGTTTGCTATATCCGTCAAAAGTAACTCAATCTCAAAGACCCCAAGTGATGTAGAAATTTAAGATATTAGGTTACGAGCCCTCGTCATCATCTATTAATGGAAAGATCATTTACCAATAGCTATTCGTTAACGGGGGGGGGATTTTTTTTTACCTGAAGAAAAACCTCAAAGTAGTAAAGAAAACATTGGTAAGGAAGTAATGGTCAGGAAAAAGTTTTTTACTAATTTAAAGTTTGAATTAAGACAGCAAATAAACCAAAATATAAAGTCGTCAATGTGTTGTACATACTTGATAAATGTTTTATAAACAAAAATTACATTTTGTCTAGATGCTTGTCTCCTATATCATACCACAAACGTCATGATATTAGTTAAATATTATTTTTGCAGCTTATATAAAAATATCAGATCAATAGTTAAAAAGTTGCAGAACTTATATTTATACCTTTTCATTTAAAATTTTGCAAATAGTTAAAAATTATATATATATATATATATAGCACATTTTAAATGTATTCCAAATGTTCAATATTTATTACATTCGCGCAACCTTTTTAAAATAATATAGATATTATGTTTATTTCTTACCTCTACACCAAGAAAAGGAAATGCTCCAGTCCAAATGGCTCCAATGCTTACTACGGCTAGCATTACAAAGATCGCTTCTTTTCTGTTTGACATGTAGCCTGTAAGAGGCGAAAGGATATAAATTTGGTTTATAAAAACAGCGAGAAATTTTATCTTCCGAAAATCGTCAATACCTAATTCAGTTCTTATGTATTACTACAAGGTATGCCCAACTGAAAGGGAGACATTTGCTGTAGCGGAAAAGTATATAATCGTTGTGAGTTAATGTGTTTGCTGATAGATGGCGCGTAGTGCGTCCCTATTATTATATGCATCGGATGGCTTCGCTTCATTTGTGTCACTAGCGGTAAGTTGTTTCGACTTTTATGGCCGCGGTAGCCTAGTGGTCATAGTAGCCGCCGGCAGTTTACCTCGAGTCGTAGGTTTGAGCCTTGATGCCACTTAAGATCCACCGTGTAACCGGAGCTCGTGCACGTTAAATCTGTCGGGGCTCAAAGTACTCTCGATGCTGTGTTTCGGAAGTTAGGAGAAGGGGTACCTGCTCTAGTGTCGTCCTTGTCACTGTGTCGAGGCTTAAAATTACTAGGTCCAATGGTCCTCGTGCTGCTTCTGTTGTAGGGATCGGCAAAAGATATCGATCCCTGGAAGCGATATAGTACAATTAGGGGTCGATTCGATCTAGAGGGTTCGATGAATAAATATTAATGCTATTCAATCGCAAAATTATTGACAGAAACGCAATATGTACAATTTTTGTTTTGAATGTCATTTGTAATTACAATATAGTAAGTAAAGTTTTTATAATAGATTAAAACTTATTTAATTTTTCATTCCTGTGTCTTTTTTTAAATAATTATTTACCTTTTTCTGAACTTTTTCTGCATAAGTATGCGTATTTCGTGGTAGGTTCCCATTCTCAGACTTGTAAGAAATTATTCTTGCTCCGTTTTACTACAAGATGACGCAAATTAGAGTACAATCTCTTAAATCACGACTGTTTGATAAGGTTTGCGAGGAAAATGATGAACTATCAAACCTATTGTTATTTCACACCGAAATACTATAGTTGTCAAGAAGTGCATGCTTACAAAAACTTGTTGAATTGTTTAAACAGTTATGGAATTTCTGACAGAAAGTAATCCAGCCTTAAGTGATGAATTGCAATAATAATAATAATAATATTTCTTTTTTGCCCGATGTATTTGCAAAGTTCAATGATATTCAAACACGTCACCAAGCAAAAGATATTACTTCGATTCAAGCACGAACAATTATTTTAAACTTTCAAGTAAATTGAACTTGTTTAAGTCTTATTGTAATGTAAAGATTTTCAAAACTTTTGAAATGTATGACAATTGCATATAACCGACGTAGAATTGGAAATACATACAAATCACATCTTCAAAAATTAAGCGATGATTTTAGATTAAGCTTTGGAAATATTAAAAATATAGATATCCCAAAATGAACTATCGCGCCACTTTCTGCTCAAGTTGAAAACAACTACAGTCGTTTGCTGGATGAAGTCATTAAATTATTAGATGACTTTGAAGCAAAGATGCTTTTTAATAATTTAACTGCGAGTAAAATTTTTACGAATACAAATACTGCGCAAAAATATCCAAAACTTATATTACGACATTTCCCTTTTTAATTGCATTCCCAAGCTCATATTCGGTTGAATCTGGCTTCAGTCATATTAATTATATTTTGACAAATAAATGGAGTATGGTGCTTTGAGATGAAGTAAGATTGAAATTAACAAATTTCGAACCAAATATTACTAATCTAGGAAAGAGTCATCAAGAACATCCTTCTCATTGATTTATGTCAAAATCAAAAAGAGAAAAAAAAATTACTGTTTCTTAAATGATATAGTTTATTTAAGAAACAGGTAAGTATTTTCTTCTTCTTTTTTTATCATTTTTATTAGAGGGTCGATAAGAGAATGGAGTACTTTTGGAGGGTCGATAAGAGAATGGAGTACTTTTTGAGGGTCGATGATCAAAAAGGTTTGGCAGCCCCTGTTCTAGTGTGTCGTTAATAAAACCAACCAACCTGTTTCGAGTGTTCACATGCAAGTTGTATTTCTGCAAGAATGGCGAAAAGATATGTATTCAATATGCTTCTGACGCTTAAAGAAGCCATCAAAAACAAAAACAGATGCAAGCTCTCCAAAGCTTACAGTGCTTCTCCATTTAGAACAAGGTTAAACGACAGATGGACAAATAGAGCTTCGTCCTACAGCAAAGAGTTTTGGATGGGAATTCTGGAAACACCTCTATAAAAACTGATATCTCTGCATTTCCAGCCAATTGTTGATGGAGTCTAATTGTTTGTTTAGATCTGTTCCCTCTGGATTTCTTTTCAATAGGACATCTGAAGTCACTTACATTAGACATTCCCATTATTTCCAAGGAAGGGCTAGCTGCCTGGCATTTAATGCAACAATATTATTCACACCTTCAATAGTAAACAAAACTATTTTTTTCCTTTGATTAAATCACTTACAAGCGACAATATCTCCTTTCTTTAGTCCAAATTTACGAAATGCTGCAGCATAAAGTCGAACTTCTTCAAACATCTGCCCATAAGTGATAGATTCTATTTCTAAATCTTCGCCTAGAAAAGGAAAATTTATAAATAAGGCATTGTAAATTTATGCGATTATAAAACAATAATAAAAAGAATTTCTTTCACTCACTTTATCTTTATTAGATAAAGAAAGCTTAAATCTGTGAAATATCATCGAATTGAACGAGAGCTGTGATTAATTTTACAGTTTTAAATGTCTCCATTAATTATTACAAGAACCAGAAATGACAGGTCGAAATTTAAAGTCATTTTCGGAAAATATTCAAACGATATCAAATTAAGTAATTTTTGTTAGTCGTCTAATAAGTCCTAGTTTGAATAAGTTGCTGTGAGCAAGGGGATCTGAGACGACATTTGTTACTTCGAACTCCCTTTTTGTGCGTGAGTTTCTCATATGGTACTGACGAAAACATTATTTTTATTTCATCCTTTTAGAAAAATGTTCACAACAAGTCAAACGAATCTTGCAGGTGGGAGTCAATAACAAATTAAGCAGTTGCGGAAATAATCATTTCAATTTCTTAGTTATAACACGCAAAGCTCTCATTATTGAAAAGTTCGAAAACATAATAAAATTATTAACAATCAAGTTATATTTATTATATGCTCATCATATGTGTGTGTGTGTTTCACCCCTTTGTATCTTCTTATTAGAAATCTAGAACTCGGATTCAGTTAAGTAAACACTACTGTTTGGATTTATTAATTTAAGTAGAATTCTCCATTATAGTATATCTTTAAAGACCCAGTTCGGTAATATTATTAATTTATAAAGATAAAGTTTGTTCTAAGAATCTAAATAAACAAATTAAAAATATTTGACTGATTATTATTCAGTGATCTTAATATTAATAATGACGCCAGTTTGTTCCACATTCTTACCTGTCACTGTGAGTGCTGCACGTTCGTCTCGGTACTTCAACAGATTTTCTGCGCAGTTGAGATTCGCACCCTCAAACCACCTGGGAGAAAGGCTCAGAGGGACATTTAAATCAATTACCTAGAATCGGAAGCCAAAATAAAATATTTCATAAATGGAATAAATATTTTTGTGTCGTAAAATTTTAAATATTCTTGTTTCAAAGCTAATTACTAATTATATTTATTGCCTTGTAAATCATTGATATCTATATTGCAACTACTCATTGAGAAAATTTTTAGTATTGGGTGTCCTAAAAGTTTCTGTACTTATAATTCGTGAATTTATCACGCAAAAACAACGAACTTTAAAAATATTATTCTTATGCTTATGGTGAAAGGTATTTCTACCATAGCGTAGGGAAAAAATGTGCCTACATTTGCAACAAATGAATAAAATTTTCGCGTTTTCCTGCAGGTAGAGCTGAACGCGTTTATATATATCTTAAGAAATACATTTCAACAACCTGGATGTGACTTCTTGTATCCTTTGAATAATATAACAAGTTTCCTATCGTCTATCTTTTTTTTATTTCCTATTTTAAGTCAAATACAATTATAAAAACTAGAAAAAAGGCTACCGAAGTCATTGCCTCAAAATTTCTCTAACATTTCAGTAAAACGCCGTTCCTGAGTCGCCTTGAAGTGATATACAACGACGGATGTGGTCTCTATTCATTGGGTTCGCCAAATTGTAGAGAGGGCAGCCAGAAAATTCCAATACGATGGAGAGGTTCTTCCAGACAATCACGACCCGTCAAGAGACATAATTTACCTACAGCTGGCCACCGTGGATGCTAGGAATCAAGAAGAGATCTTCAGCTCTCGAACGCATTAACTTTATTCTATCTTAAATTAGACACTCATAAAATTTATCGATTAATTTTTTGATATGTAGCCTTATTGGATGGAATGAAAGTGCATCTAATTTCATTTGAAGAAGCCTTGAATCCCTTTTTGATAGACCGTCGGCTTGCTCGTTCTCAAAAATAGCACATTGCCTTGATATCAATTGAAGCACCACAAGTTTCATCCTCAAAAACACCTCTCGAAAATACTGTCAATATTTAGAGAATTCCTCTGAGGAGGGACGGCTGGTTAGTCTAAATTGCAGTTTCGGAATAAGAAAATTAGCCTTTAACAAATTTACCCTTAAAAAATAAATAAATATTTCAGAGCGATTCGGATAGTCTCCATCCACTTCATCATAAGGTGTTCGATATTTCTCTGCTGGAGCATAGAAGGAGAATAAGTTCGGAAAAGCTCCTGAACCTGCAGTAGTGAGATTATCATAAAAGGAGTCATTCTTGTATACATGTAACCACTTAGATTCTGGATACCATGCATTAATCATTTCTAGAGCATAACACTTCAAAACATCTATAGAATTGTTCCTCTTAAAGAGTTCAACAAGGGGATTAGATGGCTCTACAAACTCCTGAATATCATCTGGCAGTTCAAAACTCCGTCATTCCGGACAAATTGAACAAAATCTTTTTCAGTTTTAAGATTTCTAATGTTAGATGATTAATCCACGGAGGATTTCTCTATCTACTCAATTTATCATACAGAATCAGCCTTTTCTTCAAATATAAATTTAATGGGCTTAAGTTGGTCGATAAAAGCAAAGTTTCAATCGGTATAGATTTGATGGCCCCCAATAATAAGCCTTAGATATTGATTTTGTAAACGTTCCAGTTTTCTGAAAACTTGATCACTTTCTGTAATAAATGGTTCACAGCAGTAAGTAATTAAAGGTAGGATAAAAGATAAATAGTATTTAAAATTGATCTATCACATCTCCCTAAGGTGTGTGACAGATCAATAGTCTGACGTTTTAGAAAAGTCGCTCTTCTTAGAAAGCGACATGAAGTTCATTCAATATGAGACTTCCAGTCGAAGTAATTTTATCAAAATGAAAATAAATCGAAATATATGAAAATTCATTTTTTCAATTCAATTGAAAACATTGAAATATAATAGTAAAATTAGAAATTTGGAAATCGTAAATTGGAAACATTGAAATGGGATCGTGAAATATTAAGTATAACGTGTATTGTTTTTACGCCCAAAAGATGGTTTTGTGTGTTCTTTTTTTATTTAAAAAAAAAATGTGTTTTTCCTTCCACGGGTGTGAAATCTATTCAGAATGTTCCGAAATTCACGAGCAAAAATTTAAGGGATGATAGTAATTTACCCCATACAGTGCATAGGCGGAAAGCAAGCGATAAACCACTTGACGCGCTGTAATGAGCAGAATAATGCGCGGGTTTTCTTAATAACTGTCCCTTCTAGATAGGGTTTTAGGAGGCATGGCGATGTGTAGTAATCAGAAAAATGCAGGCGTGCATTTTAAGTATGGTTCTGCGAATGGGAAAGCTCTGAAAGCCAAAAGACTGTACAGACAGCATTTTCCGAGAAGACGCGAGTCAGACCGAAAATAGTTCGAGCTATTGCATCGGCACCTGTGTGAAATGGGATCCTTTGTCACCAGCATGCATGATACAAAACGTGGCAGGAGTGTGCAAATGCCACAAGTTGAAGAGGACATATCGCAAAGAGTGGAAGATCATCCGGATATTAACACGCGGGAGGCTTCGCATGTCATAAATATGTCCCACCCGATTGTTTGGTGAGTACTACGGGACAAACACCCCTACCAAGTATAGAAAGGGCAAGCCTTGATACCTGCAGATAATGGCCCACGTGTTGAGTTTGCACATTGGGTTTTGCAACAGCTATCAGCTCAGCCTAATTTTAGTGCATATGTGTTATTTAAGAATGAATTTACCTTTGTGGAAGAATTTCGAACACGCATAACTTTCATGTGTGGACATCTAGCAATCCGTACGATTCACGTCCGCATGCATATCAGAAATATTTCAGTGTAAATGTTTGGGCTGGAATTGTAGGCAACCATTTGATCGGCCCATACCTTCTGCCCTTCCGACAGGATGGCAGAACACATACCTCCCTATTTACATGAAGTATTGCCAGAGTTATGTAGTTCCAGCACGACGGAGCATCACACCATTTCAGCTTAGATATGTTGGACGCTTTAGACCCTAAATTGCCAGGGAGATGGATTGATCGGGGTGGTCTTCTGCCTTGGCCAGCACACTCACCCGATATCTTCTGTCTGGACTTTTTCCTGTGGGGCCATTTGAAAAGTCTCATCTACGAAAGCCACACAGACTCCGACGAAGACCTAGTTGCCGGGAATTTTGTTGCTACCGACGCCGTCAGAGAAATACCGCTCGCTACATTGCAAATGTAACGCCTGCATTACCACAGGAAGTCACTCTTTAGAGAAGTGCCTGTAATTTTGCCACGCATGTTGTGAATAAAACTATTAGTGCCTATCCGTTTGGTGTTTCGCTGCTTCATGTAACAGAACATGAACAGTGTTCTCTCATGGTTCTAGTGAACAGTGTTCTCTAGTGAACAGTGTTCTCTAGTGAACAGTGTTCTCTAGCGATTCACAGATTGCTCTCCGCTTATGCATTGTTTAGTGAGAATTGTTTGCTTAGAAGTTTCCTATCACCCTCTAAATTTTTGTGCATGAGTTTCAAAACACCTTGTATAATAAGTTTATAAAAACACGCACGTATACAAATACAATTTTGTGTCAAAATTTCAAAGAAATCGAATAAAAACGTTCGCAGATTAAAGATTTTGAACAAACGAACATTTATATTTTTCTTTATACAGATTTAGAGTAAGTTTAATATTACACAACATGTACTGAAAATGAAAATTATTAATCAAAGGTATAAATTAAAAGACCTGCGTTCTTATATAGGTTCAATAGATTTTAAAATGTTCTATATTTTATACAGTAATTTTTATTCAACAATATCTGGAAAATATAAATGTTACATAAAAAGGGGTCACTAAAAGTCACATCAGAAAAAGCAATCGCATTTCAAACTTACAAATATATCAATTAATTCTAAAATTATAAGGAAAAGAATAAGTTTTCATTTCCAGATCTACTAAAAGTTAATAATTTGCTTGTGACAATTGGTTGTTACTAAAATATCACTCAATCTAGGAATCCCACAAATTTATAAATAAAAAGAGAAACAACCCACCGTATCAAATCGCTTTGAAGAAATTATTCCTATAAAATCCCATAACTCTGCCCAGAATTCAACAAGATGTTCTACAGACCATTTGTGCAAGTCCCAAAAATCACCTGCAAAACATTGGTAAAAAAAACATTAATATTAAATAGTTGCTAACAAATGAGTTATGTTCAAATGAAAACGAAAATATGAAATCAAGCAAGGGACCGCTAAAAATAATTTTCGATAAAATATTTATATATATAGGAGAGAAAGCATATACATATAGAGAGAAGAGAAAGTTACATATATATATATATATATATATAGTGAGAGCATATATATATATATATACATATATATACATATATATATATATATATATATATATATATATATATAGAGCAGCATATATATATATGGTCATCAATGGTCATGTCAATGAGCTGGTCATCGGTTTGGCCGTGTGTATCGTCAATACTGGTCAATACCGTCATTTTCCGGCCGGTCATCATCATTGGTTATTACTGGCTGGTCATATTTTCTTCATCAATACTGGTCAGTATGTAATGATTGGAATAATATCGGTCGGTCATTACGCGATGTCAATTGCGTTAATGGGATATTTCATTGAGCCAGAGATGGTTTATATTGTTTATCAATAATTGTCATCATCATCGGTATCACTATCATCACCGTACGGTCAACACCAGTCAATAACAATACGCATTTCGTGAATTGAATACGGTCGCCGGCGTGGCATGCATCATCAATACCGCATTTATCGGTCAAATATCATCATCGGCTTTATCGGTTTGTCGGAGCCGATAGCAGCGTTGAATATCATCGGTCGGCCGTCATCAATAATGTATCGTACCGGTCAAGTCAAGTCATCGGGACGTCATCACACAGCCGCCCGCTTTCGATGGTTTCACATGCCGATCATCAATATCACGAATACTGGTTACGACATACGGTCAACATCATCATCGCCTTCGGCATCGGCCGATGGTTGCCGATTGAGCGTTGATGGAGCTGGTTGTTTGGAGCCGGTCATTGTCATTACGTCACATTAAATAATGGTCAGACAGCATTTACGTCATTGGTCAATGGTTACCGGGACGTATCATCAATAACAATAATGTATCATCAGCAATATTGTTACATATATATATATATATAATATATATATATATATATATATATATATATACATATACATATACATATACCTGAAACATTCTGAAGACTATCGAAAATCATTTCATATATAATATATAAAATGTTAAACCTTTGAAACTGATTGTTAATAAAAGAGAAAGGGTGAGGACTTCTGTCAATCTCCTCTGGGTGTGTTAAGGAAACCAGGACCTTAACATTGTATGCCAAAGTATTAGCAAAATAATTTTTAAAAATAAAAGCCACCAATGAAAACAAAGTAAAATTTTGAAGTTTTTACCACACAGAATACATCCATATATCTCACATTACTACTCACCATGTTTTATAACTAAAAACATTCTTTAAAAATCAACGATATGTTGCTGTAACACGTAACCGAACCAGCTAGCAATCAGGGGA
>BMAW01122993.1:1542-20782 GCA_019974015.1 Nephila pilipes | reverse complement strand
ATGTATATAATGTGGCTCGCCGGAATAAAATGCGTTTCCATAGAGGTCCGTAAAGTATTTTGGGCTGTATAGGCCTGCTCTTAAGTAATGTCGTATTATCTAGAGGGGATCTGTGCCAAAAATTCAACGATTAACGTGGTCAGGTTTGGTGACAAAACCTATGATTTTAACCTATTTATTCAAACTTTGATGAATCAATATCCAAATAAATTAATCACGCGGAACGGTTAACTAATCGCGTTCTTGCCCTAATATTCTTACGAAGAATTCTACTTATTTCGATAACTCTAAACAGTGAACTTAAATTAACTGGATCCGTTTTCTAGTAAGCGGGAACCGAGTCAAGTACATCCGCTTAATATATAGCCCCACAGCTGCTCGAAACAACATAGTGTGCCTCCTAATTCCTCTATTTAATGCTCAGTCCTGTTCAATACACTTGTTATGATTTCTCTTCATTACTCTGCTCGTGCGCTATATCTTAATCGAATATATTACGCAAAAATCACTGTACTCCAATTGAGAAAACGTAAGAATAAACTAAAACACTTTATTAAGAACACGAAAGAATAAACTAAAACACTTTATTAACAATCAGTAGAGATAACTAATGTCGCTCCATCTCATACCTCAACTTAACTCTAAAATCCTAAATTATGATTCAAATATGAAGTCTTAGCTTACCAATTCACTCTTTCGGAATTCGACTATTCTCACTAATGGATCATCGTTGCTTAATTTAACAAGAATTCTTTCAATAACAAAACTAATTAAGTTACTTCATTCCAAATTATAAATCTTTATCTGTAAGGTGTTATCCTCTGCCTCCTTTCAACTTCCTTTTTAATTCTATTTCATTTATATTTCCTTATCTCAATTCACTTCATTGTCATCATCATCTAATTACTTAATCACGTTTCATTTCGGTTGGGAAGAAATTTAATTTTATACAACTGAATTTATCAAAAAGTCCTCGAGATTATTGAAGAGAAATTCTTGAAAGGCCCAATATCACACAATTCTTATGTAGAAAAGTCAGTTTACATATGTCACAAGATGAGGTTGTGACTTGAAACATTATAGTAAAGTAGTCCCAGATGTTGGTTAGAAAGAAATGTTTTCCATAACTTGTTAAAGAGTACTTGAAGTAATTTGGTAAATTAAAAAAAGAATTATTTTAATTCTTTCATTTATTTGCATTCATCTGAAATTCTAAGAACTTTAGTTTTACTATATAAGGATAACTGTCATAAATAAGAAATGAACTCGATTAAGTATTCAGATACTAGTGGAATATTTTTTTACCCCGTGGTGGGGAGGATTTGAACCTTTGATCTGTTTATCCGAAATGTTATCTCCCGTGCTTAACGCTCGCCTGTACAGGGTGTTTTTTATTAAAGGGTAAGTAGGGGGAGTCACACGATCTACTCAAAGCAGATCAGAGTATTCTCCGAACAGAGCGGAAGTAAGCGAGTTGATATTCGAGAAAATTTTGAATCGCGGGGTGATTGAGTGCTAACTGTAAACTGCACGGATCACCAAGGTAAAGCAACAGGAACTGTATTGAATGAATAAACGAAGTTGATATTGTTATTAAAAAGTGTGTCTGATCTCATATGAAATTTAAGGGAAAGTAAATAGCTAAGTAAACTACAGTAAGTTAATAATAAGTTAATGGCCAAGTAAGCTACAGTAATGAATGAGAGTTTGTAAGAAACACAATGACATGATTTATGAGTTCTAAAGTAATAATAAGATGCTATATTGTGAAGAGTGATAAGGAAAAGTAGTTTAGCAAAAACGTTCAGAATAAAGAGAACTTTAAGTAAATGTTAAAGAATTAGAGAAAAAGTTAAAGTAGTTAGTTGATGTTACTTTTTGTGGGGGGGGATAAGATTTTTAATAGAAGTAAACATGTCCAGTCATTTTTAGCAGTTCTCTTAGAAACTAAGTTATAAGGAATTCCCTCTCGGGTCGTCGTCGAAGAAAGCGTACTGAAAGAATAAATTTTTATAAAGGCTATCCAATAGTTCGATCCTTTCCTTGTTCGAATCCATCAATTGCTCAAAGAAAGGATAGATCAATTTAATGCGACTTGACTAAAAGATTTACAAATCTTTTCGAATAAGCTCAAGCATCCGTTAAGAGAACCCATAAAAGACAAGAGAGATCACACTTTTACTACAGAAATGGGTCAAGATTTACGATTGCGCCTTCCTGGTCGTAAAAGATGAAAATAGAATCTATGCTGTCAGTCAACATAAAAGTAAAATTATAGCGATGTTTTCATGGAAAACATATTAATGTGTTTCTTCCGTACCCGTTTTTCGGATCGATTTACAAAATTTGGGGGAAAGATGTAATGACAGAGTCACGGCGTGGACGCAATTGTGTAACTTTTTAATTTTCCGTACCCTCTCTTTAATTCGGACCCATCGAGACAAGGCTGCGTCGTATACGCAATTTTGACGTCATATCGAACGTGAATATATAGATTTATTCAAAATGAAACATACGATTTCAAAATTCTATATTTTAAAAAAGGAGCCAAAAAGAATGATAAGTATTACATAAATACCATGGAATAATATAGAAGTGTTTTTACAAGTGTTCTATATAACTTCCTTTAGTTACACGTATAATGTCAATTCGACTTGTAAACTTATGACGTTGGGTTATTCGTGGTTTCTCTTCACTAACCTTGGGGACTTTTAATTAAGATTGATTGCTTTTGATAAACAACCTTTGCCCAACCAAAAATGAAATATGATTATGTAAAACAAGTAGAAATGAAGTGAAGCAGGAGAGTTAGGAAATATATAAACTCAGACTGAGAGTCGCGATAGTGAGATTGAAAAAGGTTGAAGTAGGAGGTTGGAGTAGAGTTTGAGTGATTTGAGAGATTGAGTTATTCCAGTGTTCAGCAATTGTTTCAGAGGTGGAGTTGCAGTCGAGGAAGGCTTAGTGGTAAGAGTTAGTTAGATCATTACTGGTAGATTGGGTTAAGTGAGTAAGGTCCTTGTACGGGAGAGCATTTATAATTGTTGTTAAATTAACAAGCAGTTAATAAATTGTGTAATTATTGGTCTAACGTCTCTTTGATCGACTTATTGATTCTTAGTGTTTAAATATTGAGTTTAGCTATGGCACAAGAGGCAACCCGGAATGCGCAGCCGTCACAAACTTATGCTAAACACATTGTATAGTGCCGGTGGTAATCGATTGTATAACAGCAGAAATCCATTGTTTAACTTCAAATGAAGTTTTGGGTAATGGAGGCGCATACACTTTATCACTTACAATCCTCTAAAGGAAAAATTCACATGGGACCATATCAGGTAACTTAGGTGACCAACAATGTAGCTTCAAGTCACTGGTCCATTACGACTAATCCAATGGTGAGATATCTCCGTTAAAAGCTTTAAAACAGCTTTCGCGAAATAGCTTCGCGAAGAACGCACGAAGGTCATCTATTGTTCACAATATAAAATATCCACATTTTCCCTTTGTATTCATGTATTACTTATCATTCTGCATCGTTTATTTTTGAAAATATGGAATTTTGAAAAGATGATTCGTTTTGAATAACCCTGTACACTATCCTCTGTTTAATTCTGCTCAATCAGAACCACGGTCGAGTTGTATTAGAGATTTTGCTGGATTATCGAGCTCCAATACAGTTTTAATAGGGGCACCAAACATAAAGCACTCCAGATAAGTATTTAAGCAAATAAACCATGTATTTAATGTGCTTACACATATTCTTAATCTTTGTAGAAGATATAAATATACAACAAAGTATTTCATTTGATTCTAGCAACTACAAAACTAAATTTATATATTGAAATTTGATTGAATTGAATATTTATGTACTGATAAATAAAACATCACTGTATAGTGATAGTTAAAACAATTTGCGATAAGTTACTATACTCACGTGCTTAAGATGTTGTTTTGTATTAACACGTGAAGAATTCCAGTTGGACTTAGAGATCATTTTACTGTGCAATAAATACACTGCATGTGTAGTAAAATGCTCCGTGCACTGTATGTATTTCACAATGCAATACGTTGTATATATTGAGCAGTAATGTTCTCTAAAGACAGTTGCAATATTTAACAAATATGATATGTAGTTTATCGCATTGTAATGTGATATACAGCAAATATTTAGCAATGGTGATAAAATTCGTAGAAAATTTCTCAAAATAAGCAAAAGTATCAAGCAGACTAATCCGTGGTATCCAAAAGTTTGACTTTAAAGAGTCAGACTTAGCGTGGTTCCATCACAATTTAAAAGTTTTATCACTAATTTCTTAAATAAATAACAAATGTTCTTAATTCCTTAACAAGTATCTTCAAAAATAATTACAAGCAAGTCACAAATTCAAAACATCAAGCAACACTACTCCTTATTATAATTTAATATACCTTAAAATGTTATTTATCCTTATCTAAAGGCAGCAGTAGCCTAGTGGTCATAGTCGTGAAATCTTGGCCACTGTCTTTTCCGTCGAGCCATGGGTTCAAGCCTGGATGACACTAAAAGCCCATTGTGTAGTGCGGTCAATGTACGTTAAATCTGGTGGAGGTCCCAAGTCTACCTGTTGATGTGGTTAGAGTGATTGGAAGAGAAGTGTCAGCTCAGGTGTCATTCTCGCTACTTGGTTGAAATCAAACGGACGAAGGCCTTCACCAATAGCTCTCGTATTCCTTTAAGTGCGACGATAATTAAACAATTGAGCACATTTTTCTAAATCTACTTTGTCAATAGTTCTAATATTTTAAACATTAAGTAATCAGGTTATTGATGATACAGTGAACATATTTGTCTTATAAACAATTGCAAATTTTATCTGTTACATAATATTTATATAAAATTTAGAGAAATTTCAATAATAAAGCTACAATTTTTTTAGGTTTTATTAAATAAGATTTGAGAAATTATAATTATGTTCAGTGTAAAGATTATTAAAGTTTTTAGATCTCTGCTAATTCTTAGAGTTATAAATGCAGTAGATTTTATACAAGATGTACTTAAGCGCAAGACTCACAAATATAAATACAGTTATTGATTATTAAATGCTCTAACATAATTATTTATATTTAAAAAGGAGGTTTTATTTTATTTCTTGTGCATAAACAGATACGTAAGTGTATAGATTTCTCCATCTACAACTACGTAAGTATAAATTATGACTTGCATTCCTTTAATATTTTTTTAAAAGAAACAATTGGCGACTATTCAAACGTGAAATTATCTGAATTTTTCTTGTTGAAAACGTTTAGTATCCGAAACCTTTTTTTTAAAATTCGAGCACCCTGAATGAAGAAGAAAAACCTGTTCGATGCAACAAACACAACTAAACTGCAGAAACAATTCGAGGTTATTCAGATAATTTGGTACAGCCCCAAGAAAGCGAGGGTAACTCTTTAATTGACTTGGTGTTTCTCACAAGAGAGAATTCCCACGGTAAAGTCCTTTCCACTTGGCGGCTGCCAAGAAACCTAATTAATCTATTTAGTTAATGGACTGACAATCTCTCTCAAGAGAGCTGAAATCTGCAGAAAATATTCAGTGGGGAGTGTTTTTAATCCTGAATGAAGTTTAGTGTGGAATTCCTTGAGAAATATTATCATTTTGATTTATTTTATTAACTTTGTCATCGATCATCACATATTTATGAAACGTTTCGCTAAGCCTTAATACTAGAGTTTATTCTGTCAAGGTTGTATTTTTTGACCTAATGTCAATAAACCTGGTCGAAATTTTGAGTTTCAAACAAATTGACGACGTTGTAACGCATACGTGTGTTTATGACGCAGTGTTCTTAAGATTTAGGAACATTTCAAAAAGATGCCATTTTTTACATGAATACGTAAAGTTCAAAATGCACTTAGCATATCAATACAGGAGACGAATCATAAAATACATTTTACACCTTAAAAATGAGATTGATTCGTATAGCAATGAGTAATATTATAAAATAATCAGCTCTCTGAAAAGATAACGAAGTCAGAATATTAAAATGTTTTATTATCGAAAAAAGTTTTTCCATATTTTAGGTCCTATTCTTTAACATTACTGAAACACTCTCCTGTGAATAAATAAAATATATTATTTTAATTCAGCTTATACTATACTAATCATCAAATGTGAATTTCTCATTCAATCAATTTATAGTCGTTAGGAGCTCTACTTCCCTTCAACTGTCTTTATGATAATTTTAAAGACATGGATTGATTTCAAAAACTCAATTTATAAACTATGCAAATAACACTTACTATACCTTATTGTAACGACTACCTTTTATTACTCTGCGCTTGAACTATATCTTAATCGAATATATTAAGCAATAATTACAAAGTTCTAACTAAAGGCACGTAAGAAAAAAAGAAACAAAAAATTATCAATAATTACTGGAGAATAGATAAAGTTGCTTTCTTCCTAATCCTATCTTAACAACTCTAAATTTTTATTTAAATATAAAGCTTACCAAATCACTCGTTCCGAATTCAACAGTTCTCACTAACAGTAACTTCGTAGCTTAATGTTTTAACTAGAATTCTCTACTGTCCACAAAACTAATTAAGTTGATTCAACCTCCAAATTATAAACATTTATTATCAAGGCGTTATCCCCTCTATCTTCCTTCATTTCTGTTTCGTTTGTATACTATTATCACCAACTCATTTCACTTTACTTCTATCTTTAATCTAATTTACCTAATCACCTTTTATTTTTGGATGGGAAAAAATTGTAATTTTATGCAATTCAAATTATCATTTTGTCCCCGAGGTTAATGAAGAGAAAACCGAGAATAGCCCAACATCAGTGTTTGTTCCACACAAGTACATATATTCAAGTTTACGTTTCCGTATAATGTGCATCTATAATTTCAAATTACATCTTTTAATTTCGAGGTATACTCACCGAAAAATGCTCACCCCTTTTTTCACGAAAAAATCTGAAATGTAAATGTGTGATGATCTTATGTTTTGAAGTCATCCATTCGAAAAACATTTCCCAGGCTCTCGAAAAAACCCTGCTCAAGAGATAAAAAAATTGAAAAATTAAAAATGTTATCAAATTTGTATTTAGTAACTTTTTTTCATGTATCATGCTATAAAATAAAATCTAATCATCCCACTAACAAAATTGAGATTCACAGAATAAAGATCTACAAGTACAACACTCATGTAAAATTTTAAAGCTCTACATGCAAAAATATTTTTTTAATCCTGTGGGAAAGTGTGTAAATAAGAAACTGAGAAAAAGAGGTTTCTTTAAATAGCATTGCGAAAAACAAGCCGCTTTAGGCACTTACATTTTTTGCTGCACAGGGCGTAATAATCATCATATTTTGACACAGTTTGCTTTAAAATGCTCCTAACATTTCACACTATTTTTTTGAAAACAAATCTGAAAAATCAAATTTTTGAAGATGCAAAGGTACTAAGTCCCCTTAAATTCCCCAAGGATAGTGAAGAGAAAGTCCGCAACGTCACAGTGTGATTGAGAACGCATCTCAACTAATACTCCATGTAAGTAAATTATTTTGATTTTACTCATTCTAGATCTTAGAATAAAGTGGTTGAAAATTTTCTTGACTAATCAGTTATAGCATCACTAGGGCTCATATGAATAACGACGCCAGTTCGTCACAACTCCAAAACGTATTGATTCCTAGATGCTAATTTACATTTTATTATATTCAGAAGTTTCCTCATTTTTTTTGTATAAAAGAAACCGTCTCTCTCTCTCTCTCTTTCAAAAACTCTTAAAAATATAAATGAAAAAACTTTATAAAAAGTATGCAATAAAAGCGTATTTCCTTTCTCGGAAGATTATTTAATATCTAATGTCTTACACATAGTTTAGAATGACTTTCAAAAACTCAAAAATGGGAGAGGGAGAGTTTAATAAAAGTTTTTGGAAGTCATTTTATTCATGCAAAAAAAAGAAAAGAAACTATATCAAGACTCTTTGGAATAAAAAAAAGCTATCACAAAAATAAAAGAGAGCACACAAATTATTATTCAAACCAATATCGTATATTTCCTACACTTTTACTTCCAGTGCATAAAAACGCCCGCTAGTTCAATTTCCTGAAAAGTCTTGTTTTTCGTGACAAAAAATGAATAAAACATCAGATACAAAAGAGCAGCTTGTGGTAAGTTTTATTAAATTTCACAGCACGACAGAATTCTATAATTTCAGACTTCATTTTTTTTATTAAAATTTTATTTGATGTTACTCTGACATAATAACAGAATCGATAGTCAGATTGCATTATATAAACTTTGACAAGCTCTTAAGAGGAGAGGAAATAAATAAATCCTTCATATACAGATAGATAAAAATATGAAAAATAATTTTAAAATGCACTTTTAAATGTATATTTTTTTAGTCTGGACAAAGAATAATTTTAAATAAGCTATTAATTTTTGAAAGACAGCTGGTCTTTATTTTCAAAAGAAAGCGAACTTGTATATTTATTGCATGATTCTCTGTTGCAAAGGGCTGGCTATTTTAAGCAAAATGTTCTGAAAATTTAAGTAAAATATTAATATCGATTCTCAAATCAAAATATTAAAATATAACAGATTGTATCATGATACTATAGTATAAATTTTAGTAGCTTCCTTGAATAAAATAAAGGGAAAATGTAAATTAATCGATGCTTTATTGATGTTTATTTTTATTTGCTTAATGGCAACTGTAGCTTTGAGGTCAATCTCGTGAGCTAGCGTCTAACATTGTTTCCGCCGAGACATGAGTTCGAGTCCTGATGTTACTTTAGACCCACCATGTAGAGGCATAGATGTACGTTAAATCTGTCGAGGTTTTAAGTCCTCTCATTGGATGAAAGTGGAAGTTTGAAAAGGAGCGTGCCCGCTAAGGTGTTGCTCTATACACTTGACTAAGGTTCTAAGTATAAGGCCAGTCGCCAATAGCATTCGTTTTGTTTCCAAGTGACGTTAATTAAACAATTAGTCTTATTTGCTTAATTTTATTTTTAGTTCTTTGGTATTCAATGAAGATTAATTTAGAACATTAACTACGATATATAAGATGCTTAAAAACTAAACACTAAGAATCAAAATTTGAGAAAATTAATATTTGTAATTCATTGGTATTTAAATGTTAGACTTATTAATTTGATCATAATATTGTAAAGTCTTTTTCCAATGGGTAGCCTCTGCATCAAGACAAAATACGTGTAGGTTTTGCAAACAGAAACATAACTATCTATAAGGACAATGAAAGCATCTTAAAAACTTTAGGACTTACTTTTTTTGGCAGCAGAAAAAGATTATAATAGCATTTTTTTCATAAGTCTTATATTTATATTATCTCTTACCAAACAACATCTTCCTAGTTATTCAAATTCAAATTTCAATCTCAAATAAAATCTGTATCCTTAATCTTTAAGTTCAGTAAAATTCGTGTTTCATGAGAGATATATACTTTAATAAATTCATCGTGGTGGTTTTTTTTTTTTTTTTTTTTTTTTTTTTTTTTTGCTTTTGAAGTTGTTCTACTTTAGGTCACAATAATGGTTGATTTATATTTTAAAAGAGTTGTTTTTCATGTCACTTACTAAGTATCAATCTCATCAGAATTGTACTTGAGTTTAATGCTCCTTGGTTTTGACCTTCCGTGTTTTGTATTGTTACCCAGTGGTGGTGATAACAGGGGTGAGAAAGATACCCCTCATCCTTTTTTCGGGGGAAAAAATTTATTCCAATTAGCTGCCTGAAACTAGGAATTGCAAACCAGCCTGTACAGACTCTGTTGTTTTGTTACTTAATTATATTTTTTTTTGTTTCCTAATTATTAAAAAATCTACATGGCTGAAATGTGTACTAAATGCAATACCATCCATTGCGAAAAACCGTTGTTTGATTCGTGCTCCGTAGCTAAGCATTTCGCAAAACAACTCAGAGTTTAACTGTTTGAATCTTGGCAAATTACCTTTTTTTGTATTCATTTTAGACAAAGTATAATGTTTAAATTATATTATCACAGAACATTTTGGATTTCTCGAAATTCATCTATTTTATTTTAATGCGTCTGTAATAATGTTCCTTTAAAAAACGTTTTATTGTGTAGTATTAATCAAAATATACTAAAGCGTAACCAATTACACCCTACTATTAAAACTAAACCACAAAAGAATTGATAGAAACTGTCAACTGTTACTTCTTTGTCCAAATTCACTCATAAATCTTCAAAAACTTACCATTTTAGAGTTTTTTTTTCTACTTCCTCCTTCCCATTATTTTTGTTGTCAACAAATACCCCCCTTCTTTTAATTCCCAATCATCGCCATTGGTTTCATCAACAGTTACAGTCATGATGAATTTGCTGTTTTTCAGTGGTATCAACACGTATCAAGAAAAAGAAGAAAAACTTATTTTTTTATTTCATTGCTTATATAAAAAGAATTGAAAAAAGTGGACATATATTCACGATTGTATCTGAAATTATGATACAATACTTTCAGAGTTAATAAAAAGAATGACTTTTGGATATACAAAAAAGTGCAGCAACACTAGTATATCCTTCAATAACTAAAAGAATTATTACTTATTTCATTAAAATTTACAAAACTAAAAAGTCATTTTTAAATGTACTTACGCCATATTGGCTTCATAGAGTTAATGTAACTCAAAACCTAAATCGTTTCCTATTTTGCATTTTTTAGATTGGCGCCTTGTCGGCCTTCATTCATTATATAACTCAACAGCCATCTTAAAATTTAATTTAATAATCAAAATTTCAAACTTCCGACTGACGATACTTAACAAATAGACAACACACACACGTTATTATCTCTTAAAGAATGTGCAAATTCTCTCTCTGGTATCCCTCTCAACTCAGTTAATCTTTGTTTATGTTCAAATACAAAGTTTTAGCTTAACATATCTCTCGCTCCAATTCAAGCACTTCCCGATTATCGCATATTCAACTCCTATTATTCTGATCAGGGGTCACATCTACTTACTTTCAATATAAACGATTAAGTATGATGATTCCCTCCAATCTATAGCATATATCAGCTTGACATTATCCTCTATCTCTCTTCTTTAGACTTATAAACATGTTTTTCAAAAGTTTATATCACAATTATGACTTGTTTAGCACAGAATAGTCATACTTGACTCTTGCGTTATAAAAACTCCCTCACATTCCTTACAATTCTATTTCACTTATATATCACTATATTTTATTCAAATTATTACACTTCTTATCTTCATATAATTTACCAAATTATGTTTCATTTTGTTTAAAAGGAGCTATAATTATTAGTAATTTAAATTAGAAAAATTTCTGAGGATAGTGAAGAGAAAATCGATAGATTGGCAGCTAGAGCAATTTTGTGCATGAAGAGCACATAAATTCTAGCATACATAGCAATGAAAGCGATGATAATATGCATCAAAACATTCCAATGAATGAAAGTGAATTTGATGCATGGTTCGGATCCTCAGATTCTGACACGGATTTTAACGTATTCGTAAAATTTGTTTTTTTCTTTTGGCATAAGGATTGCTTTCAAATCATCCGAAATATAAGTCATAAGATTGAAGTAATATTCATCTTCCATATAGTTAGTTTTATATGGCATTATCTACAATATCCTATTTTTTTTCTGGTATACGTTTTGTACCTTTCCATTAGTCGGGTAGAAATTTCGCCAATATCAGATATTTCATTTTGACTACGACTCGACTCCACAAATTAATAATATAAACAACTTTCGAAAATAAAATTATTTACTTTCACAAAAATAGTGATCATTTCATTTCTTATTTTTCTCCCAAGCTTGAAATATATGAACTAAATTGATAAAAATTTGCTCTATTTGGTGATTTATCGCTTGCGGGCTACTAAAGGAAAAGTAACTACGTTTATTGAGAACTAAATTAACCGTACATACAGGAATCCCCATAATTTTGTTTAGAAAAAGTTTCAAATTTATCGGCTTATGCACGGAAATTTTATGTATTAAGTTTACCTGAGTTCGAAATTTGGAATGTACATATTTACAAATATTCAAAGATGTCTTTCTATAAAGATATTTAAAAACCAAAATTTACGAAGAAAATCCCTAAACAGTAGCATATATGAAAACTGCCGCATACAAAATTGTAAAAAGTTCAAGAAGTCCTTACCAGTTTCTTGAAACGTGTTTATCAAATTATACACAAATGAGTTTGGTTTTACCCACTAAAAAGAGCAGCACATTTTGAACATTCGTTGTAAATGTCGGCTCATAATTCTCTTTCTTAGTTATATTAGAAGCGTAATTCCCCCCTAGCATAAAAATAATTGTTTTTAAAGTTCTATGTGTGTGTATAACTAACACTTAAAAGGTATCGTAATAAAGCCTGCGTGCCAAAGATGTATGCCGGCTGAGCGTTACTAATCCCTATTCAGCATGTATGCCCACGCTCGGTTTTAGAGAAGGAGCAACCAGTGCGGTAGCATACACATGACGGTGGCATCTCGCCGGTAGCTGCCGCAGCTATGGACTACCCCTTACCGCCCTCTTTTATTATAAAATAATCTTGTATGATTGATTAGTGAATAAATTCACTAACTTTTTATATAATTGCTTAAAGATTATTCAGTACGTGAGATTTTAAGTCACCCTATAATTTCGCTTTTTATTACGTTTGGGACATTAAAAAAATTAATGAAACTAAACTCACTGATATTTTCTTCGAGCTTCTCTACAAGCATTGTCAATGAAATATACTTTCATTTATATGCAAATGAAATCGACTTGCAAAAAAAATGCTTGCAAAAAAATTTACATTTATCTGCTGTTCGCGAATTTTCCATCACCAGCCTAGGGAGTTTTATAGTGAATTGAATTGCATAAAATTATAATTTCTCATCAACTAAAATAAAACATGATTACGTACAGCTGAATATTAAAGCGAAGTAAATTAAATAAGAAATAATGATATATAAATGAAATAGAATTGAGGGGTGATAAAGAGAAATTAGAAGATAATGACAGGCTGATATATAATTGTGATTGATATTAAAGAATCGCAGTATATCTTTACGATTGAAGTTAACCTTATTTAAAATATTAAGATAAGAATCGGCTGTTGGTGTGAAGTGATTCAATCGGAACAAGTGAATTGGAAAGCTAAGAATTTATAACTTGATTTGATGAGTTAAATGGGATTCGAGAGAGACAGTGACCTTATCTATCCTTCATTGAAAAGTAAAATATTTTTCTTTGATCTTACGTATTTTCAATCGGAGTCTCGTATTTATTAACTGTTGAATTAATGGAGCATTGATAGTAGAATTAAATAATTAATAACAGGCGTAACAACTTACTCCTGTTATTAAATAATTAATAACAGACGTAACAATTTACTCCTGTTATTAAATAATAATGACAGGAGTAAATTATTCACTAATATACTCTTCAAACTTTACGTTTGTTCCATTAGATTTCTATTCATTAAGCTGAATTATTAAGAAAGTAAAAAGAAAATCTTAAAATATGTTAATAACAATACATCAGGGGGATAGTTTTTGATGCATATTTAATAATATATTTTTAGTTCTTCTTATGAATTTGTTGTAAATAAGTAAATCTTTAAATGTTCTTATTAAAAATAAACAACTTCGCTATACAAGAATAAAATCCTCTTGATAACATTCTTTTGTAGAAAAAAATCAATATCGACGGCACAGAACCGTAAATTCTAGGTTGTTGACGCAAGATAAGTGCATTTTTCCATTACATTCATAAGATGAAAAAAAATAACAAAGTTTTTTTCGAAACTTATGAGGTGAGTTGAGTAAAAACAAACAGGCATACCTGTACCTACTCCAATAGAATTTCTGAAAGGTATCAAAATTTCTTTTCATAAGTCTGTTATGGAGATGATAGAAGGAAAAGAGTTTTTGAAATAGAATTATTAGGAAACTATATATATATATATATATATATATATATATATATATATATATATAAGACGGGAAAAGGAAATCTTAGATTCGAAAACCCAGAGCACTAAAACAGGGTATTCGAACATGTTTAATAAAAAATTTATACAAGCATTTTTTCTATTATTAAATACTCCTTTCAAGAATCTTTGCAAGTTTAATTATTTTTTACCTATAACTAAGAATAATATTTTATTCTTTTTATAAAATTATTCCATTAAAGAGGAATTTCCCTTCCTCCCCCCAGTTGTAACGGCTCTTCATTATTTTACTCTACTGACAGTATAATTAAATAGTCAATTAGCTCAAACTCCATTCAAAGATTCCTAAAAGAAGTATAACACGTTTTATTAACCATTAAAGAACATACAAGATCATTCTTTCTCCAATCCCTCTTAACTCGGATAATCTTAGTTTATACTCAAATAATAATTTCTTATCCTACCAAATCACTCTTTTCGATTCAAGTACTTCTGGATTATATCACTCTATTCCTATTATTGAGGAATCACTTCCAACTAAATACATTCCAACCGATTAATTACAATAATTCACTCTAAGTTACAAACATCTATCAGCTGGTCGTTATCAACTATCTCCCTTCTCCTTCCTTACAATTATATTCCGGTATATATCACTATTTATATATCAATTCACTACATTTTTTATCTTCATCTAACTTACTTAATCATATTTCACTTGGTTGGGAAGGAGTTGTAATTGTATTCAATTCAAATTACAAAATGCCTACGTGTTTACTGAAGTTAAAACCATGGACAGACCAATGTTACAATTTGTTATCTGTCAAAGAATCGATAGAATCTTTTGTTTTTAAAATTATATTTAAATAGATAGAAATTTAGAATTTTAAATATTTTAAAGGAAATTTTTATAAGCAATAAATAAATGCTTAATTTAATTTTTAATAAATTAGCTGAATATTGTGGATTTTATTTTGAATTCTTTAAATTAAATATACTACTTCTGCAAATATACTGCAACAGATATTAATTGCACAAGTAAAATATCCATGTGAAATACATAGGATTTTTCACACTAATGGTGAATAACTATACATAAAAAATATATGTTTATTTAAATACAATGTGCTTGTTAATATAATGAAAATATTATGAAAAGATTCAGAAAACTGCACGTAAAATTTTCTGAATAGGTTATAAGAAGTTTGATTTTCAATAAAAACTGATTTATTATAACATTCTAAAAAATGAAATTTTTGCAGCAACTTTATTTAAATTTTCTAAAATAATTACAAACAAAACTGTGGAAAATATTTACCATGGTTTTATATCTTTTTTCAAAACCATTTGCCATCGAATTTGTGAATTGGAGTTTTCTTGCATCCTTCAGTACCGTCGAAAAATTTAATTTATCCTGCGCACATTAAAAATTATTTTGCTAACAAACGTTTTATATAAAAAGAAAAATTAAAAATGTGAATCGTAAGTCGTGATGAAGATTCTTAGCTTAATGCAAAAAAATATTTTTAATTGTCAATCCCTATATATAAAAAAAGAAGAAATAATAGTAGAATGGGGTTAAAAACTTCTTAAATTTAGGGGGAGGGGAAGAGGTCCTAAAATGAAATTTTCCTCCTCTCTTTTTCAAACGATTAACTGAAGATATTGATTTACTGGAGTATTACAGCTCTGCGTTATATATCATAGGTTTAAAACCAAACTCATTTTTAGAAATTCTTATCTTAAAATCTCAAAATTATGCATCCCATTTCCAATACAGTTGAAGAATGTATAAGTATAAAAGAACACTTTAAAACAATAATGAAACAGTGTTTGGACTTAACTATTTTAATTGAAATATATATTTGCGTGTGTAAAAAGAAAAAATCTTCCAACAAAAATTATATGACTTAGAAAAAAAAATATTCGATAGAACACAAATGGCCATAAAAATTGTTACAAATGAAATAAATGCTGTTAACAAAATAATATTTATTGAATAAATATATTGTACTAGAAAAATAAAGAGTGACTAATTTTCAAGAAATTTGGAAGCATAGATCCTGAGAAATCAGTACCCAGAATAATCCCCGCTGGCAACAATAGCAGGTCTTACACGCCTGGGCATTGAGTCAAACAGAAATTGGAGGACTTGTAACAGGTACAGTTGTCCACTCAGCTTCAACACGATGCCACAATTCATCAACTGTACTGACTGGCGTATGATGACCTGCCAGTCGCTCTACAGCCATTGACCAGACGTCTTCAATTGGTGAGAGATCTGGAGACCTAACTGGCTAGGACAGTATCGAAGGTTTGGTACAGAACCGGCAACATGCAGTCACGTATTATACTGCTGAAACATAGCGTTTGGCAGTACTTGAAAAAAGGGTAGTCCGAAAGGCCGTTAACGCACTAGAAATATAACGGCCACAGTTCAAAGTACCGCCTTTAAGAAAAAGAGTTGACTGAGACGTTTATCCAATAGCCATGACGTGGCCCATTTCCATCACTCTAGAAAATGGGCCACTATGTCATTGTCGAATGCACGCTGATGATGCGCGTTCGCCACGAAATGCCACCATCCTGAGAACATCGATTCCATATTCTAAGTACAGTCATGTGATGTTGGCCGACGCGAGCAGCAATAACGAGATACGATAACCAGCAGTCCCATTAAACTACAATCGACATTTATCAAAATCAAAAAAGTACAGGTAAGCATTTCTTCTTAATCACAAGACAGGACAATACCTTTTCTCCAGGCAACAACATTCAAATGTAATATGTATATAAGAAACATGCTTCTTTTAAACACATTTTAGGTGTTCCTACATGCTCCTACCTTTCATTAAAGGTTGAATATGTAATTATTTACATATCATAATTTCTTCCTGTCGTGTTTATTTCAAGTGTAGTGTATTGTTTTCTTGGCACTGTAATTTTAATGGCCAGTAGTGTATTCAGGGAATAGAAACAAAGTAGTTATGATTAAAAACCATTATTTGAATATGTAATGTCTCTGTAATTGTTCATTAACGTCGCAATGAGAAGCAGTACGAGGTTTGTTGTTGATGGAGCTCATAATTTCGAGCCTCAAACAAATGACAATGACAATACTTAAGCCGACACTTCAAACTTCAAACGTCCACACCAATTAAACTTCGAGTTTTCCCTTGAGGCAACTCGACAGTTTCGAGAATGAAAAATGAGCCTATTTTATGCAAAATATATCTATAAATAATCCTCACTTTATTCATTTAAAAACAATAAAAATCATATTATCCCATTAAGATATCATTATCTTATGCATCTGCTTATTAAAAGAAAATCATATTTGTATTCATAAATAATTATATATGAGGAATTAAAAGAAAATAGTTATATTTGCAATTGTGAACATGTGCTTAAGTGTAGGAACATCTTGCATTAGTTCCACTGCATTTAACGCTTTAAGAAGATCGCATTGCAAAGTACTTATAAATGTATCATTCTGCATACTGAAGATAATTATAATTTCAAAAATTACATTTAATTAAACTTAAAATTTAAAAATCTTTATGATTCAAATTTACTATAATTTTTATACAATTATTGTATTATGTTTGAAATTTGTGAATGTTTATTAGAAAAGCTTTATGTTCACTGTAAAGAATTGATTGCTTACTGTTTATTAACGTCACACTTAGAAGCTACACGAGGCTATTGGCAATGGACCTCGTGATTTTGAACTTTGGTCAAGTGACAACTCACTGTACAGGAAAGAATGTTTCAATATGGGCACAACGTAGGCATTGTGGGTAAAGAAGAGTTTGAGGAAAGTGTACCAGAATCCGAAAGAGATACCTCACATTTTAAGAAAAAACACAAATAGATATTTTTCACTGCGATGTGGCACTTTGTATACAGTTTCGAAATTTGATTTTCGAAAGTTCTATTTAACAAATTCTCATAATAATATATTTTTGAATCAGCAAAGCGCCCTCTGTTTTTAACAGTAAAATTAAAAAATGAAAAAACAAATGAAATGTTTCAGTTTTTCAGTTTCATTAAGGCTCCCATCTACCGGCCATTTTGATTTCTTGAACGTAGTGTTAATCCAGTGGTATTTCTACTACTGTACTCAAATCTTTATTATTTTATCTATTTGAAAGCAAAAAAGTGTATCTGAAAGAGCAAAAAATAATGAAGATTTCTACAGAATTGCATTTTTCCAATGAATTTTATTATTATTTATAAGAGAATATTTTTAAGGACTGAATAAACCCCAAACAGATCATTAAAATAGGGTTACAAATATTTTTATAAATCAGAGAGAAAATATAATTCCGCAGAAATCTCCATTATTTTTTGTTCTTTTGGATGTACATTTTTTGATTCAAATAGATAAAATAATAAATATTTGAGGACAGTGGTAGAAGTACCACATGATTAACATTACATTCACGAAATCAAAATGTGGGCTAGACGGGATCCTTAACTCTCCTAATGCATATAGAGAGCAAGAAAAACACAGTCAACAAAAGGAACAAATCAAACAAAAATTCAGGCTCATTGGGGATTTTTGTTTCCTCCAAATAATTCGAGGAGAATTCTATTTATTGACCTGTCACCGTGGTAGAAACAAATTATCACGTTAAAGCCGTTTCTCACTCATTTTTTTTTTCTTTCGACTTCCCTGAAACTTAATCAATCAGTTAGGTAGAGGACCTCTATCTTAGGCCTATGGTCGATGTCGTGGAATCTGCAGATTTCGATCGGATTGCAAGTATAGTTTACATCTTTATGGGAGCTTTTGGTCAATTATTTCTTTATCAAAAATAAGTAGGACCAATCATTTTAAATTTCCGTAAGTAGTGTAGAAAAAACTTTAAATAATTCTTAGATAAAGTATAGGAAAATAGATCAATTTTATTTAAAAAAAGTACGTAGAATTTTGTGTATTTGATAGTAAATAGAGTAAGATAGTTTCAACTATTTTTTCATTCCTGATGCCTTTGTTCTTTTTCACAAACTTTTATTTAACTTGCTGTATTCACATGTATGGATTGTCTTTCTAGCTCAAGTACTTCCTCAAATTTTAAATCACTTCCTGTCATCCTATCGAATAAAAATTTCTAATCACATATAACTTCTATGCCAATACAAAACAATAGTATACTATGGCAGTTATGAACTTGGAATGGAATGGATATCAGATTCATACACATTGTACTCGAATATATATAACACACACACACACACACACACACACACACACACACACACACAC
>BMAW01122982.1:0-52318 GCA_019974015.1 Nephila pilipes | reverse complement strand
CTTGTACTTCGTTCAGTTACATGTTATCACGATAAAATACTTCAAAATCTTAAATCTGAAAGGTTACTTTTAGCGTAAACTGATGACCATTAGCATACTGAACTGTATTGATAGGGTTCTCTAGAATAATAGAGTTATATGCATACAAACCAAGAAAGCAAAAAAGGTCACTTGAGGGTATTTCGATATAAATAGTATAGGGTCAATCTGAAATATAAATGTATATTTTATTATACTTAGAGAAATAACTCACCAGCCTTCCAGTGATATTGCAAAACACATCGTTCGCATTTCAGACCATCTGGAAGTTTCAGCTTAATATCCAAGTTGCCCTTTATCCTAGGTTTCAGAATGTAACGATTACCAGAACCATCAGCCAAACCAACAGGGTGCTTATCCAGACATTCCTGATCAGCTTTCACTCCTTCTTTCACTGGGCAAAGCTTGAATTCAAAGTATCCCTCGTGATTGGCGACGATGAACACTGTGGCAGTGAACTCTTGGCCAGCTTTGTATGTCCTGACCACTATTCCCTTGCCATACTTACCGCCATCTTCGTTTGGTCGGGGTTCTGGAAGATCCCAAGCGTCACCGCAGATGCCACATTTACCCTTGTGGATTTGCCAGAGTTTCTGAAAGAAGAAAATGCTTTGCTTCAGTTGATCTTTAAAATAGTGTAAATGAATATATCGCTCTTTTATCATTAGGGATATTATAACAATAGGACAAACTTTGCAGCCACTCTCTTAAGAATGAATAAAATTTGTGATAAGGGTCTTTGAACCTTTAAAAGTTCAGGGAAAAGAGTTCATTAAGTCTATTAGCTAGGTTAAGAAAACAAATCGGCTAGTTCATTTCGGTACAAATAATTTAGAAATAATTTAGTTTTACATTTAACTTTCTCTAATAAATGTATGATGTCAATTAAGATAAATATTTTTTTTGTGTGTGTTTAAGAATATATGCAGCAAATAGCTACAAATAAACTTGTTAATGTAGTCTTGTTGAAAATAATTGCTTGCACTCATGAGTACTTTGAGATTACGGCAATTACACTGAAAAAAATTGGCTTTATATTTTTTTTCCGAAATTTAAAGCTAATATTACAATTTTATTCATTCCTAAATTAAATTTTATAGAAACTTATAGTTAGCTTCTTTTTCTGCAAAGGGATGAATATGTTTTTATAGACTGTCACAATATAAATTTAGGAGAGTGTCAAAAATATGTTAAATTTATCTGAAGAATACTTCAACACATTTTACACAGCAGAGCACACTTTAAGAGTGCATTAATTTAGAACATTAATATCACATTAAGTTAATTAATAAAATTGCTCGATGTCTTCTGTCTTCATGAACCAATAATAATCATCAAGCATTATTGCATTCCATTGCCATAGATAACAAGACTCTAGAGTAAATATTTGTTATTAAAATCATTCATTATGCTCATAGATGATTGCTCCATATTACATGGAAAAACATCTAATTGAGAGTGTAAGGAATCAAGCCAACGTCTTTTTCTACAATTGTAAGAACAGTTTGAAACTGGTCATTTTTCAAAAGTTAACAAATATTTTGACACAAATAAATCTTTTGTTATAGCATTCCATATTGATTGAAACAAGTTTTGTATAAACACAAACGCCTTGCCATTCCAATCGACAGCTTT
This sequence comes from Nephila pilipes, assembly GCA_019974015.1. Classification (NCBI taxonomy): domain Eukaryota; kingdom Metazoa; phylum Arthropoda; class Arachnida; order Araneae; family Nephilidae; genus Nephila; species Nephila pilipes. The sequence continues at coordinate 50,644 of BMAW01122982.1, read as the reverse complement.
AACGAAGACTTCAATTCTCCTAGCTTGATGTGGTGTTGTGAAGGTAATATATATAATGGTGTTACTAGAAATCAAGTAACTACATTTTTATAACCGGGTTCCATAGATTTTCTAAGAAGTCCCCTTTTGTACACGGTAATGTTTATCTTCTTCTTGACTGTCCCATTCTTATATTGAGCAGGAATACTCATATTTTGTATAATATTGCTCCATTCCCAGAAGAACAAAAATAACTTTCATGTCAGCACAAATTTTCCATTTAAAATTATTGTACTTCAACAGAAGTAGTAACTTCTTTAAGATATCGTAGATATTTCCCCCCTGAAGCATATCCTACAAGAATGGAGTTATATTTATTGCAATTGTGAGGAAGTAATTTAATTTCACCATAGAAGCATCAATGAAAAATCGTCATTCCTCTGGTTTATAATACATATCAAAAGATGCTATGAGGATTCGAATGCCGTCTCAAAAGCATATTCCATATTTATTTTATACAAATTGACGAAATCTTCATGCATTTTTTTCAAGACTACAAGTTGACATGTATTCGTCATCGAATAAAGTATAGTAAATAGGTAGTTGAGGCACAGGAAGCTCGGCACTAGTTAGGTTCTAACCATTGTTGGGATACAGAACATATTTCTGCTCCTGAATTCCTTTGGCTCTGTTGGTCTCATGCCAAAGAGAATTCTCTAAATTATCTCTTACAGATCATTAGTACGGAAAAAGTCAATGAAGTCTTCTTTCCTTTTATTCTCTCTGGAAATCAGGCAGAACAGCATTAACAACAAATTGTGGCGCCGATTATAATGTTCGCCAACTTCGCATTCAAAATAATGTCTTTAGACAATTTTAATTTAAAGAGTTCACACTTCTGTGCGTACAAATTCTCCACATATAGTAAAAAATATTTCGGCGGTCGAAGGTTTTCCGACGCCGAGGAGGGGGAGAGAGTTGAGTTTTTGGTGACCTTGGAGTGCTAGCGTTGTTTCGAATCGTGGTCCACTGGGTCCGATCGGTTGCTTTTTTGTACACTCTTACCAACCAGACTGAAAAGACATCTCTTCTGGCTGGCCTTTTAACTTCTAACGTTGTTGTAGAATTGAGTCGCTGCACACTCCCCCTCCAGTATCATTGTGATGATACGAAGAGACACATTGGTTTATACAGAAAGTTGTTTCTTTGATTTTGTCAGCCATTACTGCAATTGATATACACTCCCTCCCTGTTGAATTGAGTTTTGCTTGGGACAGTTTCCATTTGAGTCATCGGCTGTCTGGTGTTGAGTGGCAGATATCGTCGACACGTGCGCCAGAGCCGGAATATCACTAGTCGTGATTTGTGAACGTTTGTCTTAGTTAGAAGTACAGAGGCAAGTGTTTTTGCGTCGGGGGCATTTGCAATCAGTAGGTATAGGCTGTGCTGCCATTTAGTGTTCAAGTCCTAAGTCACCACTTTGGCGGCCGGTGGTTTTCCGACCCTGGGGAGGGGAAGAGAGAGTTGTGAGTTTGGTGACCTTGATGCGACAGCGGCGTTTCAAACCGTGGTCCAGTGGGTCCAAAGGAAAGTTGACCGGTTTTTTTTTTTTTTTTTTTCTTCATGCTCTTACCAACCAGGCTGAAAAGACACCTTTCCTGGCTGGTTAAGTAAGGCTTTTTAACTTCTAACGTTGTTGTAGAAGAGAGTCGCTGCACTATCTTCAGAATTAAAGCACTTACTAGACATAGTAAATCCGACCGTATATATATATAAAGAGAGAGAAAGAATCTCATTCTGAAAAAAAAAGGCTGTCATGAAGCTGGTTAATCTTTCCTTGCTAAGAGATACATGGAATAAGTATTGCTAAGAAACGCATTTTATGAGGCAGTCATGAGTTAATAAAGATCATATAAAACATCGAATAGTTTACCTACAATTTCAACCTCATAAGAATTCATAATTTATAAGTATTAAAATGTTCCATTTCATATCAAGGTTTCTGAAGTTGGAACAATTTGTTCTTAGAGAGTTTTATAAAAATGGGAAAATTTAACGATTTGTAGTTGCAATTATTAAATAGTTGAAGGAAGAATAAAAAATTTTGATTGCTGGATCATCTTTAATAGAAGACATGTGTTGTATATTAAATATACGCATATTTTGATTTGTATTTTCTGTCATGTGTATTATGCAGGTATGATACAAGGAAACTAACGCAGTTGCAAAATTTTTTTCATTTAATGGAATTTTAAAAGAATAAGTCATATTGGCTGAAGTTAAGTATTCCATGTATAGTAGAGAATATATGAATTTTTTTTCTAAATTAAATTATTATTAAATTACATATATGTGTGCGGATCCCTTTGTTCAACTTTTGCTTCTAGATTTTTTGCGCAAAATTTGGGAGGATCTCATCCATAAATTGTGCCTATTCAAATCCCGATTGCACCATCCTACGGAGGCAACGAAAATTCAATGGCATACTGTGAGAAAATACTGGTTTCTTCGTTGTGATCAGTTTCCGGATTCGAGTGGCTGTGCGGGTTACAATAAAACCGATCATTTGCGATTCTCGAATCCATGCTGCGAGTTTTTCTCCAGGCATGAAACATAGGCCGATAATGAAGGGTTATCTTTTTTTATATTAGAATCACTACTAATTCAAGGCATTTTTTTCTCAAGCCTCAAACTTATTTTTCATTCATGGAGAAATGCCTATCAGTCATATTCTAATTAAAATTTTCAGCATAAGCGATCACCCGTAATTGGAAATTTGTCGAATAAAATTTTTTTTATTTCCGCTCATACTCCAGACAAAAAAAATTAAGGCACTTAATAGATACCCATATCGTATATGAGACAATGTGGTATCGTATATAACACTGAACGTATCGTTTATAAGACTGAACGTATCGTATGTAAGACTAAACGGTAACAATATACTTCCTTCAGATAGGTTTACCAGAGTGATATCTATCTTTGTTAGCATCTGAAGTTTGACTTTAGAGTAATTTGATTGGAAAATATTCACCCTTTATACCTGCTTGATAACATTTTCACTCTCCTGGCAACATGTGACGAGAATTTTTTTTTTCATTTCGGCTTATATATGGGATTTGAATTTTGGATCGAATTTTGTAAAAAAGAAAAGGTTTATCAGCTTATATTCGAAATATATAGTAGCTTTAAAAAAAAATCGAATGTACTTCGATAATCCTCTTTATCCACGAACAATTTACTGATTATTTATTAAATAAATATTTATTTTTACTATATATGTAATTCGAGTAGATTTAATTTCTTCTGTTGCATCATTTTTTCCTAAACAATAAAACAATTATCAGTATCCCAAAAGACTTTATTTAAAAAATGCGTTTTTTGATTTATTTTTTATTGTACGCAATGTCCCAATGCACAGAAAAATAAAACTGAAATTTATTTTACACAATCTACTGCTTTCAAAAGAACTTATCGAGTAACATAATAATTATTAATCCAAAACTTAATCAATATATGCAGGTTAAAGCATTTTTTTTATACATTTGGAGTACTTTTACAGATATTCTAACTTATTTTTACCGAAACAAAAATATAAATTGAATCAGATTGCACATATATTTTCTAATTTATGCCATGTTGATTGCATTAAAAATAATTCACATCGCAAATATTAAAATTTGACATTAGAATGGTCAATTACATTTTGTAAAATATTTCGTTTCTCGTAAAATTAATTTTTTTTAATAGTTAAGGTTAAACTTATATGTTTGAGTACATAATCATCAGAGAAATCCAATGCATTTTTCAAAATTTAATATAAATTATATATGATTCATTCGACATAAATTAAATCCAATAAAAGTATTATAATTACAAAGGAGTTTTCTAATAAATATCTTTGAAGTACATAATTTCAGTACATAGAAACTCACGTTGCGTTATATTTATTATTTTTTTAAAAGAATAATTTTAATCGTCAGATAAAAAAAAAGTTGTTATAAGCGTTTTTAATAGTATCATTAACACGAACAATATTATTTAGGAAATAAACTTATAGTGAAATCTTCTTGACATTAGATGCGTTAATTGCTTTCATGGTGGCTTACATCAAATAAAACAGATGCATTTTGGTAACTCTACCAGTGTCACTCAGCGAATAAAATATAATTAAAGACTTTTGTCAATGAATTTATCATTTCAGTGATTACACATCTCGGATTTTTTCATTTAAAATATATATACATCATCATTCAATGTTAATAAAAATAATAGCACACAGTTCCTTAAAGAGACAGAGAAATGATGTATCATTATGATGATTGATGTGATGAAGCATTTTTTTTCTTCAGTAGCTTCCATTCAAGAACTAAAAGCTTAAACTGAAAACCGATGATTATATTTAACTAGGTTCTGTGTGTCAAAAAATCTTATTTAGAATTCTTTTTGAGTTTTAGTGACATTAATTGAAATTTAACTACCGATAATAATAATGTTTTCCCTACTGTAAAAGGTTTCCTTAAAAAGGCGCTCTTTCTTTATATAATTTTTGATAATTTTCGCAAAGATAGTACTTTTTTTTATTTTATTGCATTACATGTTATACTATTATATTAAAATTATGCTTTTTTTAAAATATTTGTCTCAATTAAAAATCCCTGAGTTCACAAATATTTCAAAGCCTTTTAGCGCATTCTTAAATATATGGTTGATGGATTTCCAGGATCACATAAGCTTTGTAGCTTTTGATATCCGAAACTGGTAGATTTTTTGTATATTGCTTGGGCTTAACCTTACTCAGAACTGAGTATCATATGATATTAATAGAGAAAATTTACATTACAATTTTAAAGGAAAAATAGAGAATTGAAGGGAAAAAAACCCCAATTAGTTAAATAAGTTTAATCAGAGAAAAATAAGCTAAGTGTAATTGCACGCCATTGGATGATTGGCAGGAGAAGGTGCATTCTAACTTATGCTCCCAGCAAATGTAGTAGCAGCGTATCATATCAGTGGGTTAGAGGAACTAAAATTAGATATTTAGAAGGATATTTCAAAGTCTTTTAACACTGGAATCGGGATTAAATGGGATGGGTTGGGATTTGAAATGTCCTCAAAAAATTTAAATTCAACTTTTTGCATGACGGTTCTGATAGATAGAAAGTTAATTGCATTATAGAGAACAGAATTTCTCATGTACCAGATAATGTTTAAGATTTGTGTAATGATGTGATTTTTATATCTTTTTAATTTATTGATATGTTTTTACTGCAAAACTGCAAATTGAGTAGGCATGTTAGAATGGGTCTAAGAACCAGATTGTAGATAAGCTTTTAGTTTTTTGTAGTTACTTTCGAATCCACAGCAATTAAGGCGTAAACTTGACAGGCGCTTAAATGTTTTAAATTCGTTGATTCTGAAGTGATTTAACTGAACGAATCACATGATATAAAAAAAAAGTATTATTTTGTATCGAGACGAAATTCTAATCCAAATTTAATATAATTTAAAGTAAAAATTCTGCATTTTTATTAATACTAAAGGATCAGAAGCACCATATATACAAAGAGAACTGTGAAATCATGATAGTAATTGGTTATGTAAATCTAATTTTCTTAAAAAAAGGGCAAGTCCTACCAATATAAATAGACTTGCTAAAATTATTACCAATTTACGAAGTAATATTTTATTACTATAATTGCTTGCATTTTTAATGAAAAACTGTTGTCAAAACTAATCATAGATTATTTTATTTTACTAATTATCGGAGAATTGCTTTTATTACGTGATGTTTTTCTCACATTAAATGATCGCGGGTATAAACTCTTATTGTTGAAATTTACTGTTGATAAGGAACTTGCAGAAAGAAATATCTATTTTTCTCTCTTACGTATTCAATCAAAAAATAGCTGGAAGAAATCTTATACTCAGAAATTATATTTTAAGTTCTTATATTAATACCAATTTATAAGAATATAGGGTGTTCTGAAATTATAAGAGTAAATCTACTTATTTCTAGTAATATCAAATCAAACTGAATTTTATTTAGGCAGAATCTTTCGTAGATAAATAGGTTCCACATAAAGAAAAAAAATAAGCAGTTTCACTTTGGAAACTGTTTATTTTACCTTGACAGAAATCGTTCCGAGGAAAAATCTAAAAATGCATATGTACGAAATGAATTCTCTAATAGAAAACAAAGTCATTTAGACATAAACTTAAAAAAACGTTTAATTTTAGCATCTGCGTTATACATAGCGTTTCATTTATTAGAAAATAAATCCGCAAAATAAATTTTAATGTACGTAATACTTGAAATGTTTGAAATTTATAGCATCAAATTTCTATTTTTAATTCCTAATTATTTGTATTTTATTATTATTGTATTTAAATTTGGGTCAATTCTTTTTAGAAAACTATTAACTAAGCTACAAAATACATGACATTTATGATAACTATTCTTACCACTTTTTAAACTTTGGTTTTAAAAGTAAATTTCACAGGCGTTAAGCTATAACGAGACTTAATTCTCTGTAGTAAATTTTATTGGAAATTACTTCACTGTTGAACATAAATATTTCATCGAACTTAAATATTATCGAAGTGTAATTAAACTTTTTTCTAAGATTAAATCTAGCTTAAATTTTACGTTTATATGACAATTACTTCAGAGGTATTAAATACTACGTAAAGAAAAACTCAATTAGGTAGTTATTACTGATTATTAAGATAAATATTGCACACACACACATACACAAAAGGTTTTTAATCATTTTTTTTTATCTGATTGATTATATATTAGATTGTTTTTCTTGGTAAATGTTTCTGAGGTTAATCTATGAGGTTTCGATATGTAATTTTTTGTTTATTATATTGTAAATTGTTCGTTCAGTATTTGGTATTTATTGAATTTTATGGAATTTCTATAATTTTGTATAACATTTTTCTGTAAGTAAATATTAAGCAAGTATAACAGGCTAAAACCTGCTAATCAGGAATAAGCCCGATTCAGGATTCATAAATGTTATAGTTTAGTTTCTGTCATGGTATATTTCTCCCATTTGTTTTCGCTGTTCTTTTGTCTAATTTATATTTTTACTTTTTGGAGTTTATCTTCTAGCTAATTTTGTCATTTCCCCCCCCCTTCCATTTGATTTCTTTTTCTAATTTGTTTTGAGAATATTAAGATTAATAATTAATTAATAATATTTTTTGTGATCATTGGCATTTTCTTATTTGTAACTTTTTTTTTTTACGTTTTTGAAACTTAAAAAAAAATTCATATTTCTTCTATAATCTAAAAAGAATTATATGTTAGTACTACGTATTCTTTGCAATTTTTGCTGAGTTCTATTTGTTTTGTAATATTTAATGAACTGTTGTTTTAATATATATAATTTTTTTTCAGAAACATATTTTAGTTTAATAGAATAATTATATATTTGTATATCGAAATATAATGAGTTATTCGCAAAATACTGAATATTCAACATGTTTAATTCGTCACATTTTTGAAAATGTTAACTTTAATTTTTAATAATTATTAAAATTCTCGTCTCAGTAAATGATAGGTTTTATTCTATTTTTAAATATTATGAAAAATGGTAGATATTACATTTTAATTTTTAAAAAGATATTTCCCCTCACATTTTGATATTTTTATAAACTTATCATTTAAGATACTCGACATTAATTATTCTTGAGGAGACTTAGGTAAAATTGTACAAATTAATAACAATGAATTAAAATTCGATTTGAATCAAGTCTAAAAATTTTCCGGTTAAAGAATATATATATATATATTAAAAATGGTATTTATTAAGGAAAAAATTTCTTCAGAATTGAATCTTATTCAAAATAAAATAAATGTTATTCTAAGTACAAATTAATTATTTATTAGATATACATTATTTGAAAAAATACATGCTAATTGTGCGTTTTGGAATCAAAATCTGCAGTACTATAAGCAAATGATAAATTAAGAGAAAAGCCATGAGTTGTTAAGTTTATGAGTTATATTTGTATTGACTGAAATGAAATTAAAAAATATAAATGTATTTTTTATTATACATAGTTATTAAATTTTTATTCGCGTAAAGAAGTTTTACTTGTTATATTTATTATCAATTTTATTTCAAAAGCAGTTATATAATATTTAAAAAAAAATTATGTTATGAATAGATGTATCATTTTTCTATTGGTAACATCCGCAAGCTTTTAGAACTTTTAATTTTATTTCAACAATTAAAGCGTTATTTTTTCATATACGAGTTTAAATTTCTAATGAAGAAAAATATATAAAAATTATCCGATCGAAATAAATCAATTCATGAGCATACGTAGCATCCAACAATTGAAATTATGGCTCCAAAGTCATCAATAATATTGGCTATCAATTTCGTTATTTTAGTATATATATATATATATATATATATATATATATATATATATATATATATATATATATATAATTGAATATCAATTATCATTGAATATTGTCTCGTACTTTTCCAAGCAACAGCCATTAAAATATAATCCACTATAAGATATCACCAATTTTAGTTAAAATCAACTAACAAAGCTTTATAATAGAGGATATATTTTAATTCTGTATCAATTATTGATTGATCTTATTTTATGAAATCATTGATGAACGCAAAATGAATTGATTCTTTTCCACGGAACTGATTTAATTTAAAAGCATTTAAATGACTTTTGTCCGTTAGATATTCTGTATGCTATCATCCATTTTGTTTTTATTTTCATATACACCCCATCTGTTGAGATAAACAACAGTAAATAAAAATTACTGGAAACCTTTTCTTACTGTTATTCCTCCACAGTAAAGCTCAGCATCGTCATCATTTACTGGGGTTTTGAATCCAAAACGCCACATGGAAGACCTACCGGGAGGTTCGTAAAGAGCAGCATGGCCCCAAACCAGACCGAAACATAGCGGAAGGAGTAAAAAGGAATACATTACAGGTACTCTTTTAGGCTTCTGATTCCGGCTAAGCTCTATAACCCTTATCAGTGCCGTTATATACGATGAGTTTCAGTGTCAACATTTGGTACAATTCTCACGTTTAATTATCTAGAAAGAGTGTTATTCTGCATTATCTCATATTTCTTAAGGTTATTAGGAAGTTATCAGAAAACATTTTATGATACAATTTTGTGTATCAAAATATGAATATTGGTATATATTTTAATGTAAATATCTGTCATTGCAAAAATAATATCTGTCGATTAGATATAAAATTAAATTGAAAATATATTTGTGCGCATCGCTTTTTAAATTTCTGTGAATTTTTTCATGAGGTTAACAATCAAATTATTTCACGAAGAAGGATATAATTTTATTTGATGATATAAATATTTAAGTAATTTTTAAGAATAATCTTATTTTTAATTTTTTTATTATTATTATTGAACTTATGGATCCTATTTAAGGGGGGGGGGGCTTGGCGACGTGAGGAATTTTTTGGATGAATAAGTCGCCAAGTTGGCTCTTATTATATATGGTAACCATACATATTTTTCCTGGCAATCCTTTAATATCTATTAAAAAAAAAAAAAAGAGTGCCTTTCTGAAACAAAATTCTGTTCTTGTAATATTCACTATTTCAGAAAGTAGATTTTCAATAAAGAAAGAGCATATTGTTGAAAACTGTATTCCTAATTTTGCATACATTTCATAAAAATATAAGCTTCTTTTTCTAAAAAAATGGTTTTTTTTAAAAAATTGGGAAAGCATCGGCTTGCATTTCTGATTTGAAATGCTCGATTATTTAAGAAGCAATAACCAAATTTTATCCTATACTATTTCCTTGTTTAAAAAACAATAATTTATTTTCAATAAAGAAAGAATATATTGTTGAAAATTAGTCCTTTTTTATACATCATAAATATATAACTTTTTCTTTAAAAAAATCTATTTTTAGAAATTAGGAAAATATTAGCTTGCCTTTCTGATTTGAAATGTTTGATTAACTTAAAAATTTGTTATCAAATTTTGTACTGAAAATTCTGTGTTTATCAAGACAACATATATTCCCGTATAAGTCAGGGAACTACATTTCAAACATTTTACTTGGGATTTATTTTTTCCCTCTCTCTTAATTTATCTTTTTTCTTATATTCCAAAATCAGAATTTTTTTAAAGAAGGAAATATAATTCGTGAAAAAGTCATCGCAACTGAAGTGAAATAATTGGGAGGGTTCATCAGATTAAGTACGGCAATTAAGAGATGTTAAATGTATTCTTGAAAACTCTTTATGTAATGGACTAAAAATAACTATTTAAAGAGCTTAACTTTACTTTCTAAGGACTTTTAAGCACTCGTATGAATACTTTACTTATCTAGCATACACTTTACTATGCTGTCAACATCATTATTTTTTCAATCTATATGGATTAAAAAAATTTTTGAATGGATGCATTGCTAAAAATATTAAGTGACTATAATTGTGATTTATTCGGTATCCATTTTACATTGAAAAATGGATTTGTTTTACATTTTGAATAGTGAATTAGTCCAATATTTCGGAAGACATAATTTACACGAAACAGAAAAGAAACCGAAGAAAAAAATTAACTTACTTTGTTAATTCCATTAAAAAAAAATTTCATTTTTTTTTTCTGTTAAGATCTCGAAAAAGTAGAATTATTCAAAATCTATATAAGTTAGCGTAAAATAAGCATACTTCCCAGTACCAGGCTCTACAGAAGCAATTACTATCAAGACAGAAAATATTTTTTTTCTAATTTTTATCGCATTTCCATATCCACAAGCAAAAAAATGTTTAGTACAAAATGCTTAGTTACTGATGTTAATAACAAAAAGATTAAAATTAGGGCAAACGATAAATTTTTAAAGTAGACAATAATATTCTGTTCGGATATCAAAATAGACGTTAAAATGTTAAATTAAAAATATCTTATTAATATAAATATATCTTAAGAGAGAGCAAACTAAATGTAATTATTATATTCATAATGTTTTATAATGTCAATCTGTTGAATCTAACACCCTGTATCTTTTATTTTATGCTTACCCATTTTAATTGATGCCATTTTCTCAAAACAACATATTAGCATATGTTAAAAAGACATTTTTAAAACAGTTAGTTATTTCTGTCCAAAATAATGTATTTTACTTTTATTTAGAAATAATTAAAGCCTTAATTACCTAATGTTCATTTTTGAATTTTTTTTAATAAATTTTAGCTATTATTACTGAGATTCTTTGTTTACAATCATATACTTTCAGTTGATATTCAGACCTTTCAAAAAGTGCAATAGATTTCTAATAGAATTTATGAGAGTGTCCATATGAATTACTGTATTTTTCAGACCATAACACAGCCTTAATATGTGGGATAGCTTTTAACAAAGGATATATTATTAAGTTAACTTGCCATTTCATCTAGAAAAGGGAATAACACCGGTAAAAAACGAGTTTTTTTTAACAAACTTCACTCTTAGCGTAACATAATTTTGTTCACCTTAAATCTTAAAAGCAAAAGGGAACGATTAGTTAAGTTTAATTTATTCTATAATTAGTTTTAATAATTTATTTTATTATTTGACATTTATTAAATATATCATCTAAAATAAATAGGTGAAAAAATTCTTAGCTCAATTACAAATTTCAAAAACTGTTGTCACTGATTTTTTTTTCTTATGCTCAATCTCTTTCCAAATCGTACAAGACGTGAACTTATGTTGAAATGTAAGAATGAAGAGAAGACAAATCCAGGCTAGGCTGATAAGGCGCTGTTTCAACTTATTTCATTTAATTTTGAAGAATTGCTGCGTGAATTTGAAAAGGAATGCGACGGATTTGGCAACTTGGCAAGAAACTTGGCGTAAAATGTAATTATTCAAATAATTAATTTTACTCATTTTTTTATTAATTATAATTAAATTATCATATTGTCATCCAAAACAATTGTGTGTAGAAAATTTCAGCTCAATTGAGCGTTTTAAAATATAAGAAAAAAGCTTTTTAAGTTTTGATCCAGATAATGTTACAATGTGAGTTTAAAAAGCCTCATTAAAAAAGACAGGTTAAAAAGACTCCAAGGATTAAAAAGAGTAAATTTTTTCGACGAATAAAATTTGATATTATTTTTTGAAATGCTAAAAATAAGTTTTTTCTTCCATTTTAAGAAATGGATTATTTCCATTTCTTTATCACATATTATTTCTACTTTCATTAATTGATTGAAAGAACATATAAATAATGAATTCATTCCTGGAATAATTTTCAGCAAAAAAAAAAACAACTTTACACCACTTTATTAACATGTGCTAATATGTTTGTTTTGAGAAAATGGTGTTCACAAAAATGCACTCGCATAAAATAAAAGATACTTGGTGTTAGGTTCAAAAGATTGACATTATAATACATTACGATTATAATATTTGCATTTAATTTACTTTAGGTACTTTTACATTGCTGAGATATTTTTAATTCAATATTTTATCTTCTGCTTTTATTTCAATATCCGAACAGAATGCTACTGTCTCCGTTAATAATTTATCGATTGTTCTTTTCTTAATATTTGATTTAATAATTGATTTTTATGGCAGAATCGTCTGTTTTTATTCTGTTTGTTCTTAGCATCCGTAACGCTTTTGTACTTCATGTTTCATTTGTGAAAATGAAAATGCATTAAAATATTACATTTCTAGATAGCTTCTGTGAATCCTGTGTCTCGGAAGAACGCTTAATTTACACTAATTAATATTCATTTTGAATAATTCTACTGTTTCGAGAACTTACAGGGAAAAAATCGTTAGCACATATTAAAAAAAAAATTATTAAAGTCAATTTAATTTTTTTAACAATTAAAACCGTAAAAATTCATGAAAAACCATTTTCATTTAATTAACAAGTTATCTGAGCAATTTTGATACAGTATAATATTCGTATTTTAATGTACATTTATGGACCATTTTAAATCGAAATTTTATCGAAAAAATGTTCGTCTAAGCATATATAAATACCGTACATATTTTGTATTTAGCAATGCGCCAACGTTTCGAATAGAAATTTAATGGGCTTTTTAATTTTAAATTACCACTTTAGATTTGCCATAATAAGAGAAATAACAGTTGCATTACAAATTATGGCTGATAAAAAAATATTTAAAATTTATTCACACATCTTATAACTTAATCAACATTTCCTCTTAATGAAACCGATGAAAAAGATTACTCCGAAACGGATTTATTTCACCGTTTCAAAAACTATTTTGTCTGACATCTCCGCAACTACGAATTTCCAATGTCAGATACATATCTCCAGGACGAAACATACATAGGAATTAAACACAGGAGTCACATGAGAATCCACGGGTGGTGGCGACAACAGTGGATTATTGAATTGGCGACGAGAACTTTGGTATGGCGATCACGTTCGTGTGAAACGCTTCAAAATAATGAGACAATTTTTATGCCAGAATTTCAAAATAACGCCCTTTAAATCGAGTTGGAACTAGTTCAGAGACAGTAGAATCCGTCTTGTCTTGAAGTGAGTGACCTTTCGGCGATTTTAAAGTGCACATTTATGTGAAGATGACATTTTATGCGACATGTTCGACTGCAAAACAATAATCTGGCATTTTATTTAGTTAAACACTTTTCAAGTGCTTATAAAACAAGTTTTGGGGCGTACTGTGTAAAAAGGAAAATCTTCAATTATTAAGTTTTTTTTTAAAAAAAAAAAAAATTCTTCTCTACTATTAGTTCACTCTCTCCTTATATATATATCTCGTTCAAATTTTCAATCGTTAATAAAATACTTTTTATTCATCCACTCAAGTTCAAATACATTTTTTAAACTTGTAGTGGATGACACATGATGTTAATAGCGTTTTTTCAAATATTAATTAAATTTAATTGGTGAAAATGTAGTTTGGCCCAACCACTTGGCGCGATTTCAAAAATTGCCGAAAAAATGGCGATTTTCTTTGGCTGAAAGTTAAGTACCAAGATAGTCACATTTGGCAAAATACCGCCAATACAAGGATGGTTGGGCTAAACTACATTCCAACCATTTAATTTATCGGATGAATTAAAAAACAAACCAATGCTTCAACTATATCGTTTGTCTTCCTGTGGCAAAGTTGGTAGAGTGTAGGCGTAGAATCTTCATGCCATCGGATCGAATCTCGTCGAAGCATAAAATTTTTTCATTTGATTTTCTAATAATTAATTTTAGTTTCATATGGGAGAAAAAAAATTTCTCTTGTATAAGATATTTAGCAGGATATAAATTTAGGAATAAATACCGTCAGTGACGAAGCGTGTAGATCGCTGGAAAAAAAATTTCTTTTGCCATTTAATAATATGATTCTGTCATATGTATATACATATTTATATTAATTGTAATTATTTAATAAAAAGTAACTAAATAAAAATTTTCTTTGTTGACCTAAGTAGGAATAGACTTTAATTTTTTTATATTACTTGTTTGATAAAAAAATACGTGTTTCAGTTTTATGAATAAAAAAACTATCCGTACATAAAACTGGATCCATTTTAATTGGCTACAACCGAATTGGATCCTTTCCAGACAACGAACAGTCTGGTTAAATTAAATATATGTGGTGAGTTTAAAATTAAATTAAATTACTGTATATTCCGACACATAATGCACTTCTATAGTTTCAAACAACATTATTTAATTTTTAGGTATATTCTCTGTATAACACGTATTCTTTTCTTCCCGAAAAAACTTGAAATGTACGTACATGCGATTCTTTTACCTTTTTAAGTCATTCATTTGAAGTATTTTCCCAGATGATAGACAACAGAATCAACAAACTAATAAGGGGAACAATATAGGATGGTTGAGGAAGTAAATAATTCTGCAAATAGGGTAGGTTATATTTATTGCAGATGTGCACAAAAATGTTATTCCACATTTTCGAGAAAAAGGGGATACAATTTGGAGTAAGAACAAGCAAATCCGATCCGAATGAATTCACAGATTTAGGAGAGGAAAAGTCAGAGGTTCTCTCTCTCTCTCCAGCCATTTGAAATCGTGATTTTAAAGAGCCTATCTAACGCTTCTGTAAAATGTTTTTGATTTTGATTTAATCGATTTTAGTTCTTTTTAATAGTAAATATGGGTCCTACCAAACGAAATAAACATAGTGCTGTTTTCAAATGCAAAGTCATTCAATCTGCGGAAGAAAATGAAAATCGTGTTGTACTAAAGATATATCGGAAAACGAATTTGACGAATCTCTAATGATATCCGATAAAGAAAATATTAAAGTTCAAACCTTATATAATTGCTTTTAAATCAATAGCATTTAGGTACATGTAGAAATCTAATTTTTTATGCTCATCTTTTTCTTATTTTTAAATCTATGATTTTTTACATCCAGCGTATTGTGCACACCCTTAATTTCGATCTTATTTCTTGAATTAAAATGCACTTTATTCGCCAAAATATACAGTAAATTTCATATAACGAGTACTATGAAATTTGATTGAAAAAATTAAAGTCTTCATGGCCACAATTGTTTTATTTGTAACCCAATTTTCACAATTCTTGTTGTACATTAAAGCTACATAATTTTTTTTTGTAATTAATTATTCACCTTTCGTCAGATCTGTTCCTTTCCTCGTACTCTCGCCCAACATATCTCTAGTCAGGCTGCATCATTGAAAAACTCATCTGGTTGTTATCGACCAGGTTGTATTGTTGCCAGACTTTAACACGTTTCCTATGACACTTCATAATGTTGTCATTTAGTAAGGTACCCAGGAGGCAAGTGTAAAAGTTTATATGCACCCCCAAGATTTTTTCTGGAAATTGCAATATTTCAGGATATATAATTCTTTTTATTATATCATTACAGTTAATCTAAACTTTAAAAAAAAATGAAATTTTTGCTTCTCATGCTTAAAATGTTTTCATCAGTAAGAGAAAGAGTTATTCTATATAAACCAATTCATGAGAAACGATTAGAAAAGTCTTGGCTGTCACGGATATGATCCCCTGGAACAGTTTTCAATGAGAGAAGGGAGCTTCTCTATAGAAGACGTCACTTCCCGCCCTCCAACAGTTTCCTGGAAAAGGTATACAGAATGCATTCTTTTCTACCTGACAGTGATCTATGAGCCCCTAAAACAGGTCTTCGGAAATGTCCATCCCAGCGTATCACCTCTTTCTTATCACAAAACACAAAATAGTTAATAAATAGTTTTATGAATTCATTAAATATTTTAATCAGCCGGAGAATGACCTCATGTCTGCAGATGAAAATAAATTAGATATACTGAAAAAAACATATTCTTCAGATTTGTCAATGTGTATTATTAGTATTTTGACTGCAGAATATCAGCTATGGAGAGAAAAATATTAATGGCACAGCAGACTAGGCTAACTTCTATAGAAGTATAGCTTTTACAGGAAAACATCTACGTAGCATTTGATTTTGTTTATTATACAAATATAAAAAAAAGTCTTAAATATTTCACAAAAATAAAAAAAACAGAGAATAAATATTACTTTGTAAAAATCTAATATGCATATAATTTTTCATTTCATTATACTCCCGCCTTTTAACCAATTTTTTAAAAAAAGTTTGACTGTTTTTTCACTCACGATCTTTATTTTTGCAACTTGATAAAAATTATATCAATCCTCGAACATTTTTATAAATAGGAGAAATAAGATTGACATAACGTATTCTTTAGTTTTCACCAAGTGGGTATTATAAAGAGATTATTTCTTTCACGGCGATGTCAATATGCACCCCTTAAAATTAATTTCTGAGTACGCCACTGCTGTCATCACCAATGACCGTGAATTTATTTATTTTTATTTATTTCAAGTTGTGACTTAGGTCTATTCGCGATTTTCTTTTCACTAACCTCGGGGACCCTTCGGTAATTCGAATTGTACAAAATTACAATTTCTTCCAAAACCAAATGTGAAATTTAGAAAAGGAGAATTTTATGGTGAGCAGCAGATCGGAGTGTGTATGGTCAAATGTATGGAACAAATATGCCATTTTAATGATTATTATTGCTCTACGATTCTTATATGTGGTCTAAAGTTTGTTGAAAAGTGAAATCGGAGAGGATATTCACAGCCCTCCTTCTGTAATTGCCTATTAGGCTAGAAAGGGAGAGGATATATCATACCCAATGTTTATGTATTATGCAAGCCCAAAGAAAAGCCTTAAGTGGTATAAAAATATTTTTTGAAGTTCTATTATGAGCAACTGTGGTGAATGTATAGTTCATTTATAATAACTCTAACCCAAGCAAGAAACTTCCCATGTTGGAATTTCAAGAAATAGCTGCACGTAGATAATTTTTGATAGATTCTGAAACTACAGAAGCATTGAGTAAACCACACGATAGAAATGGCGCAGCAGTGTATGGCTCTTCGAAAGTCGCTTAAATACGAGGGAAAAGTGTATGACAATGACAAAATGTGTCTCTATTGTCATCGAAAATTGTAGCAAGCTAGTGGTACAGCAAATGAAAAAAAAAAACGTGTCAATACTTCCTGTCAAGATTGTCCAAGTAATCCTGTGTTATGCTTAGAGTGTTAAAACGAGAAACATAAACAATAGAAGGTTCAGTTGATCTAAGTTTTTCGTATCTGTTTATAATTTATTCGGTTGATAAGCAAAATATTTTATTTCGATTCACAAGTATTTTAGTTTTAATATTACTAGATATAGAAATAAAAGAAAATTATGATTTTTGATATCCATTCTTTATTGTCATGTTTTGACCATGTTTATAACCGAGTGCATCATTCTGGGGGCACACAGTTGCATATACACCTTTTTTTAGTGCTGAAGAACAATATTGCCGCACTTGAGGACAAAGGAACAAATGCATTACACAAAGAAACACGTGCAGCTTTCAGGTACTATAAGAATTTTGAAAATAGGAAGGCAAATAAAAAATATTTACCGTTGGGGATGCACTACTTTTCAATAGCGTTTCGTAAAAACATGAGTGGAAACAGCCAATAGAAACATTTTCATATATTTATTGTATCACTTCAATTTTTACACTAACCCCTTAACATCCACACTCGGGCACGGATAAATGTCAGATTTGCTTTACACGCAAGTGTGACTCGAAGGATTTTAAAAAGTATTCTACCAAAAAGCACGTGAACGAAAGTCGCTCGAGCACGTGCTAAACGTATGCATATTCTTCAAGACTTGTCGCGAACGTGTACAGAGGTTCATGATCTTTTTACTACTTGGCTTCCTCGAGACATTTCAACTATTAACTTAACAAATATGTAGGGCATTGCGGTGAAATAAGATTCATTGTTATGTGCAAAATAATCAAAGGGTTTTAAAATGACAACATAAAATAATTTATCGTGAAAAGGATCTTTTTTTATTGCTTATTTTGGAAAAAAAAAAAATAACTGAGATAATGCCAGATACACAGAGAAAAAGATTCAAATGATTTTGAATATGTTAACTTGTCGAAAAGCAATTCAGATTGTACTGACGGCAGGGATTCTGAAATTAAAACAGTAAATTCTATTGAAAATATTCAGAAGCAGTCATTGTCTTAAACCTATTATGTGTGGGGGAAAAAGTTTTAATTCATAATTACCATTATTTCCATTTGTGCGAATTCCTGGCCGCACTTTTCGAGATGGAAATAATTTGCACATACTTATACTCAAATTAAGAATTTTCAAACACTCTCTCCAATTAAAAAATATTATTTTGGACAACTTTTTGCTGGAAAAAAAAGAGCTTTAAGTGGTTAAGCAATTCTAGATTAATATTCAAGAGTAGAAACTCTCGTTTTTTGTGAGACTATGACCCGGCTATTTTTTAAGGCTGTCTTCGCCTAATGGCAGTAAGCCTAATAAAAATTTGGAACATATTTCCAGGCAGAAAATTGTTTCAATTTTAATTAATATATACGAGATTGTAACAAGTACATCCATTGTAACATCCATTTTGTTGGATGTAACAAATGGATGTTACATGCGACATTGTAACATTCATTTATGATGCAGTTCTCTTAGAATCTAAGAATGTTCCAAAAACGCGCCATTTTTCTCTTGAACGCATAAATTTTAAAACTCATTTAGCGTGACAGTTCAGGAGACGAAATATGGAACTCAGTTTACGCCTCAAGAAAAGTTTAGATTCAGATATAAATGAATAGTATTATACAATACACTTCTCTGTAAGAGATAGTGAGATCAGAATATAAAATTAATGTTCAAGCGTTTCGTAGTTGGAAAAAGTATTCAAATTTTAGATTTCATTCTTTAACATTACAAGAAGACAGCTTTAAATAAAATAAAAGTCCGGTCCAAGAAGTTTTATTTACAATTTTTTTTTTCTTTTATGTCTTAATGTAACTGACTGATGCTTGGACCCACACGTTCTGCTCAGTTGAATAAAAAACATTGACAAACTGGAACTGATCAGGGGACCTTAAATATCTTGCCACTATTTATTTTATTTCAGAGAATTCTGTTAGTTTTATTTTTAAGCTTACTTGATTGTTGTATTATAACCATTGCATGCATGCACATATAACATACTTGACTTTAAGCCCTTATCCATAAATTATTGGCACTGATTCTAGCGATTGATTCATTGTATCACTTATGCCTGTTTTTGACTCAAATGGCCGAAAATTTTGCTTTAATCCTTCCCGACTTTTCCGTGTTCAAAAGCATGTGAATCATACCCAGTGTACCTAGGATAATGTAATTTTCCCGGATTATTTTTTACAAGCTTTGATGCCATTTGTTGACTTTTCTAACCACTGAATGGTGGTACCACATAGCTTTTTAAATTGCAGGTTCAAAGTGAAATTTAGCTCTGTTTGTTTAGTTTTCTTTTTTTTTTTTTTTTTGGTAAGAATTCTTAGAAAGTAGTTGTTGATTGTTTAATCCAATTATTTATTATCATGGACTGTACACAATCTAATGATTCTGAGTAAATTTGATGAAACTGAATATTGTTTAGATGTTTTGGTATCATATTTTCTGCTTTTGAATTTTCTTCTGAAATCGATAGCGATTCTGACTCGGAAAGATTGAACAATTGCTTGTCATATGGTATTCGTCAAAGCGAGACGGCAAATGGAAAAAAAATAAGATAAGAAACTAATTTTTTTTTGTCCGGATTGTGATGTCAGGCTTTGAACAGAACCTTGTTTTCACTTTTATCACACGCAATCCAGTTTTGATTACTAAATACAAAACGAAGAAATTATATAAATGCTGAAGATTTAAATAAAATATATTAATATTAAAGTTAGTTATTCTTTGTATGAAATTTCAACTAGCTTGCATTACTTCAAAAATCTATTCACTAGGCCATGAGGAAAGCCAAATGTTTACAGGTAAAATTTTCTTACTTTTTTAAATGTTTCTTTTCTTTTCTCTTTTAAAACTTTTCTTTAAGAAAAACTTGTATACTAATAGTCTGTTTTGTTTTTAAAAAAGCTTAATTTAAAAATAAACATTTAAAATATTTAAAAATAAACAAGGGTAGCAGGTCCCTTACTCTCTCCATATCGTACTCTCATATGGAGAGAGCCAGGAACCCTCTACTTACCCTTACTCTCTAATGTCCGCGAAATCGACAATTATGGCGGTGGTGGTGTAATGGTCTGGGCAGGCATCATGTTGGATGGCCGCACACATCTCCACGTCTTTGACAGAGGCTGTGTGACTGATGTGAGGAATAGGGATGAGGTCTTGGAGCCCTATGTTCGCCTTTTCCGGGGTGCATGGGCCCCGAGTTCATCTTAATGGACGATAACGCGAAGCCACATAGAGCTCTTCTGGTCGACAAATTTCTCGAGAATGAGGATATTCCTAGATGGATTGGCCAGCCAGGTCTCCAGACCCCAATCCTATAGGGCATGTCTGGGACACTCTGGGGAGGGCAATTGCAACTCCTCTCCGAGAATCATTCAGGAACTGAAAACAGCGTTGGGGAATGAGTGGGACCCATTGCCACAGGCACTGATAAACTGCCTTATTTCCAGTATGACATCACGCTGCAAGACGTGTATAGCTGTAAGAGGGGACCATACCCCCCACTAACCCATTTCTTTTGTGTATTCTGCAACCGCTGTTTCAGATCTTCAGACTCCCATGAGTGCTACGACCAAACATGCGTGTCTATTATAACTGTTGAATGTTTACTTTGTTTGTATTATATCAACCTATGTTCCCACCAAATGTTATTAAAAACTGTCTAGTAGTTCTGCAGATCGTAGATAAAATATGAAAATTCTCTTAATTTTTTTACACCAGTTTATAACTGTTTAGCGAAATCCTTATTCCATACACATAATTATCAAGTAGCTTATACGAAACAAAACAAAACCCGGAAAAAACGGGGTAAAAAAATTCAAAACTTTATTCTGATAATAATGAAATAAATCTTTAATATTTTAAATGCGTAACATCATGAAAAATAAAAAGCTAGGAAAAGCAATTTAAAGTTTTGAAAGACAATAAAACGAATTCGCACGCTATTAAAGAAAATTTAAATAGCTCGGTTAATAATGTAAATAGAGAGAGTTAGGAAATTTTTTTGCATGTATTTAGAAAGGCATACAATTAAAATAAAGTACTAAATTTGTTTTCGATACTTTTGTCAATTTTTGAAAACTGTCTTCAATTAATTGAAATTCTAATAATTTTAATTCAGCTTAGAAATTAACTAGAAAGTTGCAAAAGCATGATAGTGCTTACATTACTTGAACAATTTTATTTATTTTTTTATCATGTTATTTGTAAAAAAAATGAGTTGTACAAAAATATATCTAACAGATTAAGTTTTACATTCCCTTTTCTCTGAACTCTCATTTTCGTTTGGTGAATTTATGTAAGGAAAAAAAATATTCTATTCGGTTTTTGCAAATTAATGTAAAAGTTTCGCGTGACTGATAAGGTACTAAATATGAAATCCATTGTAAACAACGAGAAAAATGTTTTAAAATTTGACAAATCCAAACTCCTATAAAAAATTTAATAAAAACTTACGCAGACAGTTTGAAACAAATAAAATAAAAACATGAGGAATCACCATTTACAAACGTAAAAATAAATTTGAAAAAACGAAATTTGACAAGAAAAATGTGCTTTAAAGACCAGAAAAGTGTAAAATTTAAAATTACAAAAAGTATTTCAGCCATGACCAATGAATTTGGCACTTTTTTTTTTGTTTTGTTTTGCTGTAGATCCCAAAACATAGTATAATACGTTAAAATTTTTGATTTACATTGTTATATTTGTTCATAATACATTTTTACTCATTTTTTCATTAGGGCTATCGAAGTATGTAAATTTTATATCAGTAATACAATCATGAGGGCAAAAACGAAATATAAAGCTTCTTTTTTCCTCATAATAAACATTCACTAAAATATTTTTTAAATGTAATATAAAATTTTGTAAAATTATAACGCAACATATAGAAATAATTCTTTTTCACTTTTACAAACTATTTCTACGATTCTTGAAACTAAGAGTTTCTAATCTCATTTCTAAATTGCAACAATATGATTATATTGCAAGATATTATTTATTGATGAAGAGCGTATATATGACAGTATTTTTACACTATTTAGAACATTGCCATACTTTTAGGTATAAATTGTAAAAATATTCTTTTAGGAGACATAGTACTCAAAAGTGATTAAAATACCAAAAATAGCTTTATTACCTGATTTTAATTGTAAGATTTTTCTCAATATATGTATAAAATTTCATAGCTCCCACAGCTAAATTATTTTTCGAGCTATTTTAAATTTTCTTTATCTGTGTGTGCCAAATCTTTTTAATAACCTTCAAAACTTTAAAATGTTTGTTGTCAGCTTTTTATTTATCGTAATGATCATGCATTTAAAATACTAAAAGTTTCTTTTTTAATCATTATAAAAATTTTAAAATTTTCCGGTTGTTTCATATAAACTGTTTGATAGTTCTGTGCAAGGAATAAATCGTTATTTAAAAAAAATCATAAAATTACATGTAGCAGTTTTGTTACTGTTTTTCATAGAGTCTGATAGTAGAAAATTTTTAAAACTATAACTAACACTAGTACAACTCAATCCCTACACAGAATTGTGGGAAATACTTTTAAGAAATTAAGAAAAAAATAGTTAAAAACATTTAAATATGTTAAAATAGTTATAATTTTAAGGTATTGAAATATTTTGAAAAATCATTTAAACTTCAAATAACTTTTAGTTTGAAAATAATAAAAAAAATCCGGAAATATTAGTGTGTTCGATTATAGTGAATGCAAATTTTTCTCATAAATATCTGATGAAAAATTGCTCACAGGATAACGTATCCCTTTAAAACAATTCGAAGAAATTATGTAAGAAATTGTGTGGCAAAAATGTGCATTATCGTCCGATGATGTTAGTTCTTGAATGGTAATTATTACGAAACATTGGTTTTATGTATAAACAAAGTATGATTTCATATTGACCAAACCTTTTCTTACACCTGAACATCATTAAAATATTTCAGGGAAACTGCCGGATATTTCATAAGAACTCTTAAACTGCGTAGGAAAAGAAATGATCTCACTTTTGTATTAACCCCATGCACGTGCATACTGGATATACCGAAGATTAGCCCTCTCAAAACCAGGAAATGAAGTCATTTATGTTATTAGAAACTAAGTACAATATCACAGTGTCTGTCTTTAAGATTATTTATCACCATTTTTTTTTTTTTTAAAAAAAGTAACAAAGCAAAGATTACACTTTATCAAAATATTACATTGAAAAAGTAATGAAAATTTATTTTTTATGAGAAAATTTGGGTTTCAGATTTTGAAAATTTCCGCTTTATTTTTTCAGTTTCACGTAACCTATTAGGTTATTTAGTAAAATGTTATCCTGCACAAATAAGAACAAATATATTGAAGTTTATGAGATGTAACACAAAAAGAGAGGATTAAATGATTATAAAACAGGAAAAGTTTATGTTGATATACATTTATAAGTATTTCTTAAATTTTTAAATAGAAATTCATTGAGATACTTTACAATTAAATAGAACCCTGATACCATAAACTCTGTTTGCATCATATTTATCCCTAAGAATTGGTAATAAATTCGATATTTTTGAGTTAAAAAAAAGTAAAGCTTTTTTTCAGAGAGTTAAAAATTTCCAAACTGTAGTGAGATTAAATATTTGGATGGCGTATAAAGCGTTTATCTGACCCTAAAATTGTACTAAGGAATTCCGATTCTGAATAGATTTTTATATCCATATAGAATTTTACATGTAAAATTCTATATGGATATAATAAAGATATGGATTAAAATTTTGATGAAACTACTTCAATGTTCAACTGAAAACCGTGTATCTATATAGATATTCATCATCATAATGTAACAGGTCAGTTTACTATTTTTCATTATGTTATGTGAGTGGCCTTTATCCTGACAAAAACATTTCTTCCTTAAACTAACACTTGGAGGTCTTTTAAATAAATTTGTTTGAATTGAAAATTCCTACCAATAAATTAAACGTGGCTCAATAAATTAAACGTGTAGATTCCTACCAATAAATTAAACGTGTAGATTCGATTAGAATTAGTGAACTGTAATGAATATTATTAAGGTATCCAACTACGTTCGGAACCATGATTTTGAAAAAAAACGTAAAAATGAATAATTTTTTTATATATATTTAGTATCATTTGAATTAGAATGTGCATAAAAAAGCATTTCAAAAGTTTTATTATCATGAAAATTTTTTTAAATGCAATTTTTTTATCATAAAATAAGAAAAAAATAGCACATTGTCAAAATATTCTCAATTCATGAAAAATCTTTCTATAACATTGTTATTCAGCATATGTATTGATATGACACCTGTACAGAGCCTGAACTAGGATTTTTCAATAGTTCACATTATTTGCAGAGTTATTAAAAGTCGAAATAACAACACGCGTTTTTTTTTAAAAATTTCCTCCACTCATGCATTAAAATGTGAATAAATTCACTTACATACCATACATAACAAAACTCCTCTAGTTCAGGATCTTAAGAATAATATCAAAAACATTTCTACCAAATCCTATCAATATATAGAAAGAAAAAACATTCAAGTTATTACCTTTCAAAAATTGTAAACATACTGAAAATTAAATTCTTCAGAAAATGGATTTAAAGTATTAAAACTTGTTCAGGAAACAAAGGAAACGTCTGATAATAAAATACTTATAACTCGATTTCTACGTACCGTAGCTACAAATGGAAGGTAGCTTTAGAAAGAGAAGATTTCGAATATTTTAACGGATAAATAAAAAAAACTCGGTATTTTCTCCAAAATTTGAGTTTTTAACGTAGTCGGAAACCTTAAGGAAATGCACGTAAAAGCAGTGAAACGTTTAATAATTGTAAATTATTAAACGCTTAAGTCTGTAGCAAATGATATTGGGGTTGGTAAAAATGTAATTTTTTTCTTCATTTGAACATTATATCAGTCAGATATAGGGTCAAATTGCCACATATAGAATAAGTTAAGGAATGAACACTCAATATCAATAACTTGAATAAAATATCTTGATTATCATCATATTTGGATTCTCTATTCATTTGATTATGTAGTTTTGTGATTCTTAATAATGGTAGGCGAAAGAAGTAGTAATGGGACTCTAGAGCGTTTCCTATGAAAGAAAAAATGCATGTGAACCAATCAGACATGTTTGGTTTATCATGAATCCGATTTCGTCTTTCTTCTTTTAATTCATTTCAATATTCTTTCATTTAAGAATTATTGATACCTCTAAAAACATATAGCTAAAGAAGTTTTCAGTTAATGTATTTGAACAGGAATCGCATATGAGCTCATACATCTTGGGCTATACACAATTGTTTGAAAAAAAAGATGTACAGGCACATCAGATTGGCAATGCTTAGTAAACATATGACTATTTATAATATTATGCACCTTAAAACTTACTATGTAAACATATGACTATTTATACTATTATGCACCTTAAAACTTGCTATGTAACTAAAACTCTTTGCTGTTATAACTGCTTTGTATGTATTGCTTTGCTTTATTATTGTATTTGCTAGTAAATTGGAATCGAATGAGTGAGTGAGTGAATGTAAAGTTTATTGGCGCAAGAGCCAGATATGGCTATGCTGCGCCAAACAAGATTAAACTGTGGTCTAGACGTGAAGTTGAAAAAAAAGATAAAAAGTGATTGGGGCAAGAAGGAGGGTCGAAAATAGAGAAGGGTCGCTAGGGTATCCCGGGAGTGCATCATCCGTGTTTACCAAAGACAATAAACCCCATGGGAAAGAAAAAGATCACTAAGGTGCCTCGGGGTCATGATGCCCGTACTTACCAGAAGAAGGCAAATCCCTGAGGTCCCCTGATATAATCCCCAGGGGCAGGGTGCCCGGCTATACCCCCAGACGCAGGGTACCCATTTTAGTCACCTCTTACGACATGCATGAGCTACAGTGGGACTATTCTGTCATTCTCTGTCAAATTAGAATCGAAAGGAGGTAGTTAATTGCCGACTAAGGCTTTGGACGTTCCTTTAGGTATTGTGTCCGCTACCAGCAATCAAGTACAACTCTTAAATCTGAGCCACAGTCAGATGACGAAGTCAATACCTGAGCAGGCACCCCACTCTCCACATCCATGCCCTGGCACCGCGAGGATTTTGAACCCAAATAGATTTTAACATGCGTCAACCCATTCGTACGTACATTCAACGAATTTTTAATGAAATTAGGACTCCAACACGCGATTTCACCGAAACATCACCTATCCCGAGATTGCGATCATAAACTCTCGGCTACCGTAATCACAAGAATCGTGGGATAGAAATTTTTTTTCTTTGATACTTCTTGAAACTCTTAATTACTGACATTTCTTAACATTTAAAGAAGCTGCATGACTTCCTGACAACGAGCGAATGATAGACACATTGAAATTTAATCTCAGTTGCAGTGGAATTTAAAAGAAAGATATCGT
The DNA here is from genome assembly GCA_019974015.1 of Nephila pilipes. Classification (NCBI taxonomy): domain Eukaryota; kingdom Metazoa; phylum Arthropoda; class Arachnida; order Araneae; family Nephilidae; genus Nephila; species Nephila pilipes. Next base: position 23,642 of record BMAW01122982.1, on the reverse strand, counting down.
TAAAGCGTGATTAAAATCGTTTCTATTGGTTAAAAACTAGTCAGTGAAGCTCGTTAAAAATTGTGTCTGCAGTAGATAGGCATTTTAATGTCTAACGATATCACTTAAAGTAGAACTAATTTGTAAAATATCCTCTTCTAAAAAAGAATGATCTACTAGTTAAATTTTTAGAATGATTTCTTTCTCATAAACTATCATTACAGAACCGTCTCTAATAAATTCGTATAAGTTCCAGCACAAGCCATTGTCGCAATTTTTTTTTTAAAATCTTGTTCTGAATTAATTAGAAACAGATAGTCTGAAAGTGGGTGTTAACAATTTATCATTCCATTTTTAATAAAGCGAGGGGCGTGACTTCAGACTTTAATTCAATTTCATCCCTCGAAATTACAAAACGCATGAAAACTTTACTAAATGAGAAGCCTAATTAAAATGTATGATACTCCATATTTCCTTTCAGAAATTGCTTCGTATGAATTCACGCTTTTTAAAACTAAATGCGCAATAATATTAATGTCAAATCCTTTTACAATTAAGGTCAGTAAAATGATATATTAAAGGAAACACATAATGAAAGGAATCTTTATTTGGGTACAGTCTTTATTTATAAGAAGCAACTTTTAATTAGGCATGAGACACGAAGGCGAGGTATGTTTTCAAACTTTCTGCTAAAGGAAGTGTTTTGGGAATTATAAAAAAATACAAGTAGACAGTAACGAAGCTCTTGTAATATTAAACACAAAGGCGGTACCGACTGAGTGAAATCTTTCTCATACAGATATTTTAGGCGCCACTTCTATATATTTTGGGCACATCCTTACAGTAATGTCACAATTCTGTTAATTAAGAACAGTGTTATATAAAAAAGCATGCTTGTAATAGGATATCTTTTTCCTTTCTTTCAACGTGGTGCACTGTGTTTTGTAACGTAAAACGGTCTTAAGAAATGGATCTGTTTGATTGGTTGATTTAAATTTTCTGGGAAAATAATCATTTGTGGTTTTGGAAGCTTTTTTAGAAGATCATTGCAAACAAGAAAGAGTTAATTTAAAATTGCTTCATTTGGAGAAATCCTTGAAGTTTTACTGTCGAAAGGGAATTATATTACGAAAGCAAAATCGAGTTGAAATATCGATTAGATTAAAATATTTCTCAGATATTATTGTTTGGAATTTAAATTTTGATCCATTGTTTAAAAACAGGATAGAGATCTCTTTAATAGAATATAGAAATTTTTATATGGAATATCTTAAGAAAATATGAATTCTTCTTGGTTTATTATAATAGGTTTTATTGCGTTTTACCCTTCAACTAGCTTTTCGGGATAATGTTGTTTCAATTGAGTATCTTTCCTAATGAATGAAACATGACTTATGTAGACTTTGAGCTGGCACGCTCCTCTTCTAATGTCCACACCATGCCAATGTGAGAACTTTGAGACCTCATCCAAATTTGACGTGTATCAGCCCAACTACACAATGGGTCTTTGGGAGGCCTAGTGCCCACGTCTCAACAGAAGTAACGCTATTTGCGAGTTTGTGACCATGATCACTAGGTTACCGCGGTCACTCTATATGAGGGCATTTGCTTGCGTGATGGAGGTTATGCACAATCCTAGGAGAATTATAATACTTTCATCAGCATATGAAATTTAGTAGAACTATTAAACTAGTAAATAATTCGAGATAAAAACCAACGTTTTTAAAAACAACGTTTTTATATGGTGGCAAAGTGTATTAAAAAATTATTGAAATATTAGTTAAAACTTGTCGCAAATGTCTAAATATTGCATTGTTAGGCGAGTAAGAACGATTCCCAAAGTTTCAGAGCTCTGGCTGGTTGGGAAGTATGTTAAATTAACGATCGAAAATGTGATGACACACACAAAGTGAAATACATAAAAACTTTGTAGAAATATTAGAAGTACGCTAGGAAGATTAAACTATCGTATTATCGTAAAAAACTCAGATAAGCAAGAGATAACTGAAAAATTCATGTCATATATTATGAGCACAAACGAAAAACAGGTTCTTGTTTGAGATAAAAAAAATTATGAATTCTCAAGACTTAACTTTCTTATTAGTAAATAAAAAAAAAATTTAAAAGTCATCATCATGACGTAAAATACATTTGACATTGAAAGTAATGTAAACTGTTATAATAAACTCAAGAAATTGTAATAATTTTTTTTTTTTGAGTTACTAACTCAGTGGCTTTTATTTTCTATTTAGTTAATTAATACTCTCTAATCAATCAATTTCGATTTAAAATAGAAAAATCAACAAGGAAGTTGACTTTTCTACCTAGAGAACATAGTAAACTTTTATTTTTTCACCATTCTGTATTCAAACGCAATGAAAAATGCTAGAAGGTAGGCCAAAAGATTGTAGTGGAAAACCATTAAATATAGTATTAATTGTTTCAACTATTTTTTTTTTTTTTTTTCGATTTGTTCTACATTCATTACAGATTTTTGAGCCGCAATTATAAATGAAATGTACATCTAAACAAGATTCTTGTTTCAAAATCTTATAAATTCAGAGTCAAATAGCCATTACGGGGTAAAAAGATGATAACCTAAATAATTAATTTAATTAATGAAAAATGACATTACTTTTGATGTTAAATATTTTCAATGATTGGTGAATTAATTATCTTATGATATTTTTATCATTGTTTTACATTTCGTCAGCTAAATTTTAAGATTAATATGTTTTTATCATTTTGTAATTATTGTTATAAGTTTTTATAGTTAATATATAAAACTGGTCACGTTTTACATACTGTCAAAATAAGATTTTGAATCGCAAACACATTAACTCAACTTCACTTTCAATTAACTTCCTATTGTTTGTATTATGTAAGCTCGTTTCACCATTAGTTTCATTACCATTAACATATTCTTTCGAACCTTTAGAATGTCCGTAATTACCTTATCATTATTTTCTAAAGAGCAGTTAAAAAGATTCTTGCATAATAAAGCCATTTGCATAGTCATTTTACTTTAAAGACTTAAGCACTTTATTGACGTTTAGATAATTTTTCGTTAAGGTGCATCAGTTGATTATCTTTAAATGGAAATCACGACCACCTCACTGATTATGGTAATTAATTCTTAGAAATATCACGCGGTTATTGTTAACTTACGAATAGTTATGATTTTCTTTTTTTTTAATGCATAAAGTTTATTTTGTAATTCAACATTAAATCAAATATAATAATTTATAATAATATTTAATTTAATTCTATAAAAATGTTCATTTAAGAAAAGTTGTAATAAAACACATCGTGTTCGAATTTATCCTCTTCACAAAATAGATTGAAGACGCCTTTCCTTCTGTTAAAAAAATTGTTACATATTCTGAAGTCGACAACGCCTTCACGTTGTTTTTTGTAGTTTATAATGGAATACTTTCCTTAAAGGTTGAGTTTATGTTGCATTAGAGAGAATCTCAAATGCTAAGTTGTAACTGCTATAAATAATTTTATACTTGATGAAACAATCTGATAGAAACGAATACTATGTTAGAATCATTACCTATGTACATGCCACTAGATGGCGCTTTCTTGTGTCGAAAGAGTTTAATGTTTTGTTTTTGTTTTTTGTATCAGAGCAGAACATATATTGGCAAGCACCTGAAAAATGTAATATCTGTTTTAAACTTATAGTGGCACACGCCTGTTAAATGTAAAGTCTATGTTAAATATCTATTTTTAAGTAGAGTTGTCATGTTTTGGCAACTTGTTATAATTAGCTTAGTTTTTTGACTGTTGTTGTCATCTTGGTTGAATTGTTTCGTAAAAAGTTGTTCGAATATAACTTTTAGACTAGTGAGATGAACGTGTGATGATCATGTACTATGGTGTACCTATTATTTGAATGCACATCGTTGTCTAAAGAAATAAATTTCGTTCTGTTTTATGAAAATGAAGACAGCCCTCTCTTAATTATTTATTTATAATTTATTCAATCTGAGCTATCCTCCGCAACAATCTGGGTTGGTTTGTTTTTATTAACATCACCCTAGAATCAACACGAGGGCTATTGGTAGAATTCCCAAGGGGACCGAGCTCGACCCAAAAGTGTTTACAGCTACAAACTAAACCCCGGGAGGCAATCACTCTCCCACTCAGCATTTATAGGCAAAAAAAAAAAAAAAAATTTTTACAATTTCTTACTGCAATAAAGGGTAACAAATAATAGTATATGTTAAAGCAAAGAACAAAATAATTAACAGAATTACGAAAATCAAAAGAAAAATAGATACATATACAATTGTGAGCACACAATATGAAAAATTGAAAATTTAGAAATCTAACCAAATATTGAAACAATTATGAAATTTGTTGTGTAATTTTACGAGCCGTAAGAATACAAGATTTAAGCATGAAATGCAAATTAGGATTTTCACACACACGGACTTCAGCCAAATAGATTTCGTTTCAAAAGCAGGGCATTTTAAAAGAAAACTTTTGGTAAAAGAGCGAGAAAAAACGCAGAGGTTAACTTCTCCAACAGAGGCACAGGGACATAAATTTGTAGTTTAAATTAAAATTATTTAAACAACGAAGGGGCCAGGACCAGTTAAAAAGCGAATAATAAAACCAGAATTAGAATACAAACTTAGATTATTCTTGGAATACAGGACTGAACCCGAATACCGATATTACAAGTTGACAAGAAGAAGCTTATTTTTTAAAATCTTAACTATATGAGACAGAGGGGCATGGACATTCATTCCTTCACCATCAGTGACAGCGAGTTTTGCAAATGACTCTACAGTTTCATTGTAATAATCTCCAACTTGGGTCCGATCCTAGTATAGGTTGTAAAAATCAGAATAAGTTGCTAATTTTTCTTTAATAATATTAATAAAAGCCGATTTATTTCTGGTACTCTGCAGTAGCAATATTAATGATAAACTGTTGGAATAAATAGAAACTTTAAAATTGTGAGAGACGGTCCACAAAATGGCAAATCTGATTGCCGAAAGCTCGGAAAACTGAATTATAAGAGTTCAGCTTAAACATGTAGACCCTATTCAGGACACACGGTGAACCCAATTTCGGACTCGATCCTTGGTCATAATGACGTATTGTACCACCCCAGACTAAATTGTTATGAGGGCTATTGGCGATGGATCTCGTAATTTTGAACCTCGGCACCACACCAACGAAAGGACTTTGAGCCTCGACAGATTTAGCGTGCATCAACCCCGGCTACACGGCGGATCTTTAGTGGCATCAAGGCTCGAACCAACGACACGACGAAAAACACCAGCCGCGAATCCTCGACCATGACCACATCATAACTTGTTAAAGAATACTTTAATACACAACTCGTTTATTTCTAAGTAAATCCATTTTTTCCGTATACAAATTATTTTCGATGGAAATATATTCTCCACTTTAGGGGATTGTTTTTCCGATGTGTTGCTAGCGGCGGAAGTCAGTTGACCTTGGATGACAGAGTCTAGCTCAAACTGGCCATCTTTCGGAACGGAGAAAATTTTATCCGGTGTTCCTCAGCAGTAACTTTAAATCGAGAGTCAAATTTTATTCCTTATTGAATGCTTAAACATTCAGGCTCCTTTTTTTTTAAAAGGAATATATAGTTTATAATCTCAAGAATTTATCTTCATATCAGTGTATTTTTCTATCAGAGAAAGTACAGCCGAGCTTCATTATAGTGAATCGTCTGCGGACCTGATAAAAAAGTTCTCACTGCTACCAATTTTGTTGTTTGGAGGGTGGGGTCTATGTAGGGAACCAATGGATTCCCAAAAACTTTTACGGGGAAGGTTAAATACGAATAGTGTTAAAGCAGATAGTGGACCAATAGTTGAATCGTAGAAACAACGGGGAGGGTGAAAGAGAAGGATTTGAAATGGAAACTTAAGAATGCTGTTTCAGAGACTGGCGTTTTCAGCCCCGTCTTTTCTGCCACAGCCAGAATATCACTAATTGTGATTTCTAATGGGTATTTTAATTAGATACACAGACACCAGTTTTGCGTCAGGGGTACATGCAACCAGAAGTTTCACTATTCAAGTTCTGGTCACCACTTGGGCAACGATGTATTTAGCTTCACCTTTGATGGAAGATTTTCCAACTTGTGGCTGGATAGGAAGGAGATCGGTTACATTTGAGCGCCATCGGCAATTCGAATTCCAGATCTTTGGGTCCAAAGATAACTCGATCGGTCATGTTTTTGCAGTGCTCTTAACAACTAGGCCGAAATGGATTTTCTATCCGGTTAGTTAATAAAATATTTTAACCTCTGTCGTCATTGTTGAAGAGAGCCGCCGCACAGCCTTTCAGGATTCTAATACGTACAATTACTTTTAAAAAATAGGAAAATAATAATAATAATAATAATAATAATAAGAGGAAAAGAAACTTTCAGTTCACACTATAAATAGACTTCATTTTCTCTCAGGAATTCACTACAATCGCTTAAAATAATATTAGTTAAATAAGGATTCAGTACCTTTAGATCGAAGGTCGAGATAAACAAACGAAAGTAAACTATCGGTTATAGTGAAAAACGTTCACTATAACCGATAGTTTATTATATCTCGGGCTCACTATAACGGAATGCGATTGCATTTCCGATTCATTACTTATTATCTAATATTAAGTGGAGACAGTCTTAAATGTATTTTTCACTCATGAACAATATTCAATAGTAATTAATCACACCATACACGTTTACTAACTTTATTAGAAGTTTAAAGTACAAAGAAATTTTAAAATCCAACTGTAATGTAAGCAAATAAATAAAAAAAAAGTAAGCAACATTTTCTAGAAGCTTTAAACTACTTTATTGCACATTATTTTATTAGTTCATGGGGGAAACCTTGTTTTATTCTACAGTGAGTCCTTTCAACACGCAGCACTTGAGCCCAGTATGGATTCGCCTCCTTCGATGAAGGGATACCGCCACTTGAGGACCTGCCGTGGGACACTGCACCCTCCAGGGACGCCACTTGTCTACCGTGCCACCATCCCTCCCTTCCGAATTCACCGTCACACAATGTTCGTAGTCGATGTGGAAGGGTGGACGCAACGGGCTGCACTTTCCGTTGTCCACATTCCGAAAAGCAGCATTGCTGGCCGTGATAGCTGGAAGAATACAATAGTTTAGAATATTAAAAAGTTCTTAACTTCTTTTATTCCATTGATATCGTTTTATAGCGCTATGAAGATTAAAGGTCCTTTTCCTAACGCATGTGTGTAACATATGTGAGGATATCGTAAAGTTTGAATTATTGCAAAAAAAAATTAGACCGAGATATCTGCATAAAATTTATTCTGAGAAAAGAAGGAGTTCAGCCTGCTGAGTTATAATTACGGCCTTCAATAGCTCAAGAAACACTGTGAAAAATGTATAACTCTGTTTGGTGACTATGTAGAGAAGTCTTAAGAATAATTAATAAAACTCAAGTTTCGATCTCGATTATTTTTTAGTAATTTTTGAAATATTTGTGGTACTCCTTGGTTTTTCTGAAAATTTCACGATACTGTGGATTATACTTTAATCAATGGCTTCAAGTAACCAAACAAATCAACATTAATTTCTGTAATTTACAACGTTATATAGATAAGGGTCATTTAATATACAGAATAAATTTCATCCATATATATCGGTTAATTCTCAGTAATAGTTAACACTTTACGATATCGTCATGTGCATAGTGAAAAATTAAATTAACTGAAAATTTTTGTATTGATAAATATGATGTAGTAAAATTCCACGCAATATGAATATTTATATATAAAGAGGGGGATATCAGAAAAATTGGAATAGATTAACTCACTGCCATGTTGTTCAGTTATCGCTTAAACTTTTCTTCAGAGATTCGTAAGTATGGCGCCCTTCGCATCCCAAAAGTCGTCTCAGAATTTTTTAGGCCTAATGGACCGTCTTCGCCTTCTTTGGAGCAAATTCACTCGAAACAACCCATTGCTTTGATTGTTGCTTGATTTTCGGTGCATAACGACAAATCCATTTACCATCGACGGTGACAACTCGATGCAAAATGACGTTGAAAACTCGATGCGGCAGCAATGAAAGTTTTAATTAGGCAGAAAATGACTGCCAAAAATTCGCAGAACTGCGTAGTTTTACTTATTATAAAATTTCATATACAGTTTGCATATGTAACTGCTCCTGTTATTTCTTCCGCCTTGATATGTTTTGTTATTAAAGCCGAATTTCCTGTTTCGAAGCGAGTTGAGAAACTTTTTTTGCAATATAGGAAAGAAAATAACAAGAAGTAAATATGAGAGGTCTGGACAAGTTCCAAAGTGCGCTAATTTGATAATAGTTCTCATAACAATTTAATATCAAAAACCGGAACTTATTACGTATTTTTGGCACATCACATCTTTTCGAATCTGAAAGGTAAATAATAGTAATTTAATTTTTCCTTTTTATGATTGTTTTACAATAGATGTAAATATTTTATTCATTTAAAAATGATTTCATTCTCTTAGTGCGATGTCATAAATATTTATGTAATTTTAAAAAAGTGCTTGAATATAATGAAATGAAACCATTTGACAAATAACGTTCCATACTATGTGTTCTTTTTTTTTTCTTTTTTTCTTCTTTTTTTGTGAAATTTATTAAACCCAAGCTTTCACTTTTGCGCATTTATTTCGCATTGAAATAATGAAATAATAATTACAAATTTGATTTATTGTTTGAAGCAAAGAGATGCATGCAAAATTCGAAACATAACTTCACAATTTTATGCTTTAATTACAAGTACTTGTATATTTTTCATATAAAATGTTAAAAAAAATATTCGTTAAATATGAATTTTTAATCTGTCATTTAATAAAATTTTGGTTTTATGCTTTTTCTTCGCCATATTTCTTATTTAAAGCTATAATAGATATTGATGTAATTACTACCGATAATAATTTAAACTATATTAATATATGCTTCCTGTGATGATAAATGAATAAGCGGGTCAACGTCAGGTTTAAAAAAAGGTTCCGTAAAATATATAGATCAGGCCTAGCCAGCCCTTGGGGCCGCCTGTGGCCCGCGGATCTGGATCATTTGCATAAAGATTTGAACTTTTATTGTACATAAAAGTACCAAAGAGCATTCCGTCATTAGTCGTTCGTATCATACCCTACTACAAGGGGAATATCTCACTACCTGGCTAAACTTTACACAATTTTTCTTCTCTATTCTTGTTCAGAAACAATTACAAAGCTCGTTTTAAAAAGCGCACCGGCTATCTGGTGCGATACACAATGTATAACTAACCAGCACTCTCTGAAGAGCGCGGGTGTGCATTACTGGACGTAGGGAGAGAATGCTACCCGCGGAACATGCGAAATAGCAGCAGCCAGTTTGTCTGCAGCAAGTTTAATATATTTGATGCAGAAGCATATTGTTCCAGGCAGACTGACTGCTCGGTGTCTTTTGATCGCTAATAATTTAGCGCCAGCGTTATGTTGGGACTGCAAGACAGATTTTTAAATTGTATTTCGTGTGAATATGTTTAATTCAATAAAATATAATTTACTTTAATTTATAGCTGAATGTTCTTGATTACTCTAATGAGGTTCGGGAAGATTAGTTGCTTCCCAAGACTCGAAAAGTGAAAGTTGTAGTAGTTTTTAACATGAGAATTTGAATCGGCATCGAATTCATAACTTTTGCGCGCGCACACACACAGATATATATATATATATATATATATATATATATATATATATAATGCGGTCCGTCTTAAAAAATATATGTTTCCAATGCAGCCTGCCGGAATAAAATGTGTTTCTAAAGCGGCCCGCAAAGTCTTTTGGTTTGGACAGGCCTGGTATAGATAGTTATAAATATGGTCTGATGTCAATGGTGCATAGGAGCTGCTTTGTGAGGGTGAATTTTCATTCTCTTGTAGTGGTATATTCTTTGCTATTTTGGCTAGTTGATTTACTTAGATTGCGTTAAATGATAAATACCAAGAAAGTACTTTTTAAAGTAGTTTCTTATAAATAAATTAAAATACTTAATTTGATATTTACAAGATAAAGTGCTTGTCGCGCATCATTTGCTATGCAAATATAACATTCTAGATGTACAACGTATGCTGAAAAAATATTAGTTACTTCGGACTCGACGTTCTAATCGGATGTTTTGTAGATCTTTGATGTCCTTTCTCTTCGGAAATTTTGGATAGAATGAATTGGCCAAGCCTCTTCCAAAATTACGTGACCTTTGTTTTGGTTGGTAGTTGAATGTAATAAACTTAGCTATTAGTCGCTAAGTACCCCAACCATGGCAGGAAATGATACCTGCAAAACTGGGCATCTGATACGAGGGTGCTGTTGGTTCCCAGGAAAATCGGACTCCAAAAGATTAAAGTTCATGGTAATCAGAAATGTGTAACCTTTCACATGAGGCCTGCTGCCTTTAATGAGGACCTTGCCCGTATGTAAGGGAGACCTTGCGAACTTGCTAAGTGTGGTAGCCAAAGTGAGTATCGCGGACGTTATTTATCTGGTGCAGTTAGAGTTTGTATTAAGGGGTTTCCTAAGATGTTGGTGTAAACGTCTACACTTAGCCATAGCGCTTCCATCAACTAGTGTGATGTTTAGAGAAATTCGGTTCATATTCCGAGCTTGTTTGGCTAGCAAGTCTACACATTCATTGTCATCTATATTGACATGTACAGGGATTCATTGAAGATCATAGGATTTTTTTTGTGCGTGTATGGAGTTGCTTTTTGAATAATGCTAGTTATACTATTTTTAATTCATGGTAATATCTACTTTCTGTATGCAAGTAAAACATTCATTTTGAATATTCTACTAACTGAAAAAGTCTTTTCCGTTTCGATCCTATTATGTAACAGCGCTTATTAAAACAAAAAAAATTATGCGCAAATTAAAATTGCTCCGATTGTTTCCATCCACAGTTGATTGAAAAAATTTGGATAAAATAAGTTTAATAATGATTCAAGGTGATCATTTCTTAAAAAATTAAATTATTTATTTTTATTCTGAGTATTTTAATATTTTAAATAAATACTCTTAGTCTATGGAATTATAATAACAGACCACAATATACTATTTATTTTTACATTCCTTAGGACAAAAGGCACACTCGAAGAGGCTCAGAAAACTTTGACTTCTATTAAAGTATTGTTTGTTCATAAATATAGTTTTGAAAAAATACTACACATATTATAAAAAAAATTATTATTATTATATATGAATTATTCGAAATTAGTACTTCTTACCAGTAAAGTTGTTTGCAAATTATCATCTGTTAATAATGATCTATTTCGCAGTTTTACGCACATTATTTTCGAAAATGTGTTTTCACATTAGTAAGTAAAATCCTTGAGCATGGGATTTTAATTGACTATATTTATTTCCAAAAAGATATTTGTAGAATTATGTATATAGATTCATTTCTTTAAACATCATTTTTAACGTATCAATTTTGCAAATCAATCACTCCCAATTACAGGTACGCCGAAAACACTTCAATACAGCCAAATAGATTTTGAGCCATAGAAATGTGTTTTGAATTTGCATCAAGATCCGGAAAACGGTATTGTAACTGTAATTTTTCTTGTATTTTTTTCATGTAAAACGTATATTAACCAGTGGATTGTATTTATTGATCACTACTCTAGACCCTTTTATTCTTTTCTAACAAACGACATTCAACGCATGAATTTCTTACATTTCTTTCAGTTCAAGTAACTTTTTATAAATTGCTTTCAATGAGCATTTGTGTATCACATAAGATCGTGGATGAATTTGTTCGAGTGTGGAGATAAAAATAACATACCTGTTAATACATAATCTTTCGGACACTGACGATAATCCTCTAGGTATATGTAGAGTAGTCGGGATGGCTTTTCGCTGAAAAGATCTCCAGCGTCCCAGTTGAAGCATTTCACTTTATCGAGATCTCTAAACTCATCTTTGTCATCCCTGTGAAAACGAAGAGAGCAGTTTGAAACAAGCAACAGCTCCCAATATCCTCTATTGCTTAAAGAAGCTCAAGGTAATCTTTTTTTTTAAAATATTTAATTTATTTGTAAAATTTTGTTTGACATTTTAAGAAAAATTGAGATTAAGGCAAGCTTACATTTTAAGGCAAGATTATACATTTTAATGATATTATTTACTATAGATATTAATTATTTAGTGATATTACATTTTAGTGATAGTTTATTTTTGGAATACATTTGGTTACATAGATTAATGGGTTATTTTTGATAAAAATTACGAATTTAAAACCAAGTATTACATCTTACCCAAATGACCTTAATTTATTAAAAGTTCGTTTGAACTCAAACGAAGTCGAATTTCTCGAGTTGGATTTACGCATAGTTGAAAATGAATTAGTAACATTTACGATAAAAGATGTTGTTTTAAATTCTACATAACTGAGATCTCTTATTTTAACGGCAACTTACATCTACCTATGTATAGGAATATAATATTAATTACTTTATTACTTAATAACAACTTAACCCCACTTAAAATAGACTTTGGAATATGATTATTCCATACATTTCGTAAAAACCTACACACATCATAAATATACTGATTATCTATCCAAATTATAATTTATTTTCAAACTCATCACACAATTAATAGGATCACAAAGCCGGCTTGTGACCCTGTTATATTCCTAGTGGTCTAGGATGAAGATTTCAGATACTTTAATCACAGATTACATTTTTAATACGCATTTCGAACCATTTTACATCCTTGCAAATTTCAATACGAGTATTTTATGCAATCAAATAATTGATAATCAACCGAATACGAGCAGCTTGCATCTTTTTTTTTTTTTTTTTTTTTTTTTTTTTTTTTTTTTTTTTTTTTTTTTTTGTTGTTGTTAATGACGTCTTGTTTGTTCCTATTTAATAGCTACTTTTAAAGCGCTTTGTTGAAGACTGATTTACTTTTTTGTTCTCTTGACTGGATTTTCAAATTCATTTGTAAGTATCTTGTTTGTTTTACTTTTTTTATTGTTTGATTTTGTTTTCAAATTTTCTGAATAACAACATCATTTTTTTTTTTTTTTTTTTTACTTTTTTTAAACTTATTGTACTCTTTTGTACATTAGATATTTCCATATCAGTGCACCTAGTCGTAAAGGGGGAAAATCGGTACCATCAAACTAGTTTAATCACGCATATTCGATCCCCAACCCGAAATTGTTTTTTGACTTGCTGGGCTCCATTCTTATTGTTTCATTTAATTTTTTTATTTTAGTTGCCAATTTCTTTTGTTTTGAGTTTTTTATTAACTAATATTTCATATTTTTCCAGCATACATACACATGCATCTACCTAGGATCAATGAAACTAACACACTAAGAAGAAAGCATTGAATGCAATTGAAATTTAATACACCTAAAGATATATATAGCGGCTACAAGTTTTCACAAAATCAGAATTGTAGATTAATGAGTGATGCAGTTATAGGGCGTTGCACCACCCTATTGTAGGACCAATCTCCAATAGGGAGTTGCCCCACCGCCTGTTGTTAATACAGGCTGCAATATGATATGGCATTGAATGAAACAGAAGCCTGATATTTTTTAGCAGAATGGTCCATGATTGTTTGAACTGTGCCTTCTGAATCTCAAATATTACGTTTCATTTACAGAAATAAATGCTTTAACTATAGGGTACATATCGGAAGCGGAAAGGCGAAGGAAGTGTTTCCCCATGATATAGGCAATCCAGGACAAATCATACCGTATGCGGTCGAATATCATGGAACAAAGCACCAGGACTTCTGGCAAGGAATGGAAGCACATTACGCCATTCAATATCATTCACATACCTTTGGGATGTCATTGTACCACCAACCACTACTAGAGTAGACAGATTATTAAAGGATATGGCTTCTCAGGCCATAAAATTAGCTGTTCCGGAGCTGTGCAGCACAACAGAATTGGACCAGCGTCCAGCATCAAGACACCATGGTCATCTGACCATAAAAAACGTACGACTTATCACTGAATATCACAGAATGCCACACCACGGCTCTCGATGTTGCTTTGTCTTGGAACTATTGCTAGCAGAGCCGCCGATATTTCGTTGTAAAAGCAGAACTTGCAAAGAGCGCTGGGATTTTAGATTCGCTTCTTAGAGACGTCTTGCAATGGTTTTCACAACCAAATGAGCCTCTGCAATTCCACGAATAGAGGATTGGGTAGCCATTGGATTTGTGCGTGCCTGACAAATTGTTTTTCTGTCCTCTTCACATGTGGTTTTTGTCATTTCTTTTTCTAATTTTACAATTTTTATCAATTTTAATTATTATTTTGTTACTTTCTAAGTTTCCCCCTCTTTTTTTTTATTTAAAACTTACAATGTTTTTTTAGATTTATTTCATTTAGTCTTCGCTTGTTCTGACAGATGGTATTGTCATTCATTTTTTTTTTCCATTTGGGAATGCGCGAGCTATCTGACATATTAATTTAAGTTGCTTTACTTACGGTTAGTAGAGAATTTTATTAAGATTTTATTTTAATCTTTTATATTTCTTTACTGTATTTGTTATAATAAATTTTATATTTTGTTTATGATGAATATCTATGACCTTTTTCTAACTCTACACATGTACATTTTTTTTAAAAATATTTCTTTTTCTTCTGTTTTTTTGGTCAGTTTGATTTGGTTTCACAACCGTTTAATATAACATATTACTGATAGTGAAATTTTGGCCAGTAATTCGAGAATAACACGCAAAAACTGTCTTAAGCCAGTTTCAATATTAAATATTTCAATATTCCTTTAAAAAGAAAAAAAACTTTCTTACATTTGATTAGACGCTGAATCATTAAATTTTGTGTGTGTGTGTTTACTTTCTTGGAATTTTTTTTTTATCTTACTGTTTATTCTTGATTTTTGCAGAATATTTAATTTCTTATCCTTGTTTAACCAAATTTTAGAAAAATATTCTCAACGGGTAAAGATTTCACTCATTCTTTAAATGTTAGAATTTTTGATTACATAATAATTTTAGAATCTAATTATTATAATTGTTTGATTTTTGTTCTATTTGAAAAATATCTTGATTTTTTTGTGTTATTGAAGTTTTTTTTTCTTGCTCTTTTTTACCACTGATAAATACTTAATACTTAAAATAATATTTTTTGGCATTTTGATACCTTAATTATATTATGATTCTCAACGCATAAGTATAATAAACTAAATTTTAAGAGAATGACAGTATTCTTCCAAAAGAAAAAAAAATCTCTTATCGCAAATTAAAACCATATATAATTTACATAATTTAAATTTATAAACATTTGAACAGCTGTTAATACCTGCAAAGTTCTCTAAATACAAAATAATATTCAAATAAATCAAGAATAATTAAATCAATTTATATGAGAGAGTATCGTAAGTTTTAATTATTATTAAGAAATTACCGAGATAACCCGAAAAATTTACTGTGCATATTGATTTATCCTTAAGTACAAAATGCAGTTAATTACAGCCATGAATGTTGATTTGTTTGGTTTCAAGAAATCGTTGATTGAGTAAATCCCAGTATGATTAAATGCCCTCATTTGAAAGGCTACAGAACCCAACAAATCCTCTATGAATTTATGGCTGTTTATGGAGATGATAGCCCCTCATATGACATTGTCGGGAATGGGGGAAAGAATTTTCGAATTAACCACATGTCCTTCACCGACGATCAGATAATTAAAACTTTACGATACCCCTTTGTAAATTTGAAACTTTCTTAAATAAAATTGCACCTATTTGCATTTTGACAAACTGTTTCAAATTTTCACTTAATTACAAACCATATTCCAATAATTGCTCCATTCTTTTTTGTCGTAATTTCTGGATTATTGCAGTCGATGTTCCAAATCTCTAGAGGTGAAATGTCAGGTGCAGACGATTTGTTATCAGTGTCTAGAATGTGGAAACGAGCTTCTTTCAACCATTTCTGCGGGAAAAAAGGATGCTTTCAAATATTTTAGGATTCTAAAATATTTTCTGAGCATTAAAAACATTTACAATAAAATAATTCAAATTGGTTTGCCACGAGAAAAAACTCATTTTCTAAAAAGTGCATCCTTCTAATACAATTTTAATCAAGTATTTTCATTTAATTTGAGTCCATTTTTTAAAAACAAATTCTATTTTGTGCTAATAACTAAATGCCATTATCCTGCTTCGAAATTTTATTAAAGAGATCATTCAATCAAGAAATCACTCACTTTTTTTTTATGTCATTGTTTTTTCCAAAGTCATATTTTCCGCTTTTCGCCATTTTTACTAAAATATCAATTGCAATGCGAGTTGATATTTTGAAAATAAAAATATACTGTAAGTAATTAATAAAAAAAAATTTAAGCTCTATTAATTTCATATATCACTTTGTTTCTATTAGAAAAAAATTAATGTCACTATTTTTTTTCCAAATTAAAAGATTGAATAAGACATCTATTAATGAGAAGCGACAGGAATATAAGGTTTTAACTTTTACGTGAGTTCTGAGGATTTTTTTCATCTCATACTTAAAAATCACATTTCTTAAGTAACATTCCCTTCTTTTGAATAAGATAGCATTAATTTAATTTTCTTTGTATTTTTCAGTTTGTCTATTTATTAACATATTTTATATGGAAATTTGAATAAACAATAGCACTTAAAACTGTAAATCTCAGAATCGAATTCGATGGGGAACTAAAAATAGAAATAGAAATAAAATTTTGATATAAATAAACAAAATTCAAACACTAAATGAAAAGTTGATATATTGTCTATAAATATAATTGTATTTAGTTAGTAATTATTATTTCATTTGACATTCATTATTTGTTATTAAAGCTTTAATATTTTTTTAATTATTACAACTCTTATTTACCATGGCTGGAAAAAAAAAAATTTTATCTTCAAAATTATCCATAGATATTGATTCGTTCTAGAAACTATCAATATTAAAAAAGTCTACTTCTTTTGTACTTATTTTTGTTTTTTTCCAACTCTTCTCACTCTGTAAGATAAAATACTTTTATACTTTAAAATATGAGGAAATATGAACATGTATGTAATACATCAAACATTTATGAAAGGTCTGAACTTTCTTACGGTGAAATGATTACATACCAATTCACAATTTTATTATATATTTATTTTGGCGATTGATTAGGTTTATTAACGTAGCACTAGAAGCAACATGAGGGTTTTGGGCGACGGACCTTGTAATTTTTGAATTTCGGTCATGTGACGAGACCGACACCTGAGCTGGCACCTCCCTCTCCAAAATCAATTTATTAAATACTACCACAAGTGATCAAAATTCTTACTCAGAAATTGTATCTTTTGAAGACAAATATTAAATCAAAAATAGGAATGAAGTTTTTGACTTATAATCAATCTTAAATTGCGGTAAGTAAAGTTATCTTCAGTTATTTATAAATAGTAATATTTTGATTACAAATCTTTGAGCACAATAACAATTTATGTAAAGAAAACAATAACATTCATGGAATATTAGTCGAATTAAAATTTATTTTGTTTCATTTTTATATGTCATTAATTAATATATGAGAACACTCACATTTTATTTGTTAGTTTTACTATTTTATTATAATCTATTAATATAACTTCTTTAAATCTCATTTTCTCTTGAATTTCATAATAATTTAACTCATAATGAGGTTAATTCACAGCATTTTTAAGACTTTATATGATAATCATGTAATTTATACGAGTCTTTTAAAATGAACAGCAACATTTTAAATGAAATGATAAAACAAGCGGAAAATTGTTTCCTTGATAGTTTCACAACTTTGTTTTAAAATTAGTAACTTCTATACAGTTATTTAGCATTTCTTTTTTGATTATTTTTCGAGAAACTTTATACGAAATAATAATCATTTTATAAATAACAACAGTTTAATTGCTTTTTTAATCTTAGAATTTTTTAAAATCTAGTATATAGCTTTAAAAATTGTGTAAATTTTGTTTATATATTATAATATTGAAAAAAAATAGCAAAATTTCAATTCAGATTTGTTTTTATAAACAAAACTTTCGCTTTGCAACTAAATTTAAAACGCAATACTTTATTCCAAACAATTTCTATTTCTTTCGATAAAGAAGTGCAGATAGAAAAAATATATATAAAACGTATAAAAGATTATTTTTTATTTATAAAAAAAAAAAGTGAATTTTTAATTTCCTAGATTTTTCAATTGAATTTTAATTTCCTAGATAATTCAATTGATACGATTTCTTCGATTCTTGTTCTACAATTTCATCACGAAATAAAATTCAGCTCTTTCTACGTGTATTTCTTTTTTCCTTTTCATTTTTTTTTATAAAATAATTTTTGCATAAAAAACTCTTTATTCTTAAACATTTTCGAAAAATATAAGCCATTCACTCAAAAAATACTCTAAAAAGGGGAGGAAGGATAAATCAACTTCAATACAACAAAATTTTGATTTAGTCATTATCGTTAAGTTAAAAAAGAAAGAAATCTTTGAAGATGATGTATAACTTCAAAATTTAATACCACATAGATATAAAGATAACAGATATTACTAAAAACAAGTATATAAAAAGTAAAACTTACCATGTAAATTGACCACCCTTTCTTTTCAATAACTGATGTCAAATTTGATGATTTACAGAGCACACATGTTAACTTTATATTTTTCTTCGGTTTGTTTTCATTGACAGAAGCATTGTTGTACACGTGATCGACAGCAAACATTCCGCAAGACGATTTTAATTTACAGGCTGTGGCGCAGTTCGACAAAGAATAAGCGGGAAATGTGTGAATCACTGATTGAGAATCGCAAATAAGATCTCGGTCAATCAATCTATACAAGTCTTCTTTTTTGGCGAGAACACAAATTGCCAAAATGCACAAAAAACTGGGAACGCGAAAAGTTTTCATACGTATATTTTTGAACATCATGTTTCAAGTGTAAAGCAGACAATTTCGAATACAAAAAAATAAGCAAAAATTCTGAATTCGAATGTTTCTTTTTTTTTAAATTATTTGGGTTTTTTGAAAATCATAAAACAAATCTTCTTTATTTTAAAAAATAAGATAAATATTATTCGTACAATTATAGAAGAATGTCAAAATTCTTGACATGCAATCACTAAGTATGATCTAATTTCGGTATTTGCTTAAATAGTATTGATTCAAAACCAATTAATTAGAAAATTAAAAAAATAACAATAAGTTTTTGACAAAAATAAAATTTCACCGCTAACAATTTATTTTAGACAGTGAAAAGAGGGACCATTAATATAAAATCACGGATTTTTAAATTAATTTCTTCACAATTATGCAATAGAACAAAACTTATCAGACGAAGAGAAAATAAATTGCTTATTCCTCCGTAAATATTTTATCTTACGTTATCGTGTTCGAAAATTCCCCAATTCGACTCAAGCATAATTCTTATTACTTAAGACTTCCGTCTTTCTTCTTATAAGAACAGTGCGATGAACACAAAGCTTCATATGTACACCATTTCCGAATAGTGTTCCGAATTCTTCAAAAACAGAACGCTCTATTACACAGCCTTAACTCCTCCCTTTGCATCACAGAACACAGTGCCAAAATATAAACACGAAAGAAAGATTAGTTAAAATGCACATGATGATCACATTGCGTGACACAAAACTGAACACATATTCAAGAAAAGATAGGATCCTTTGTTTATGTTCCATTACGGAATGAAAAACAGAGGGCGTAAATGTCCAGCGAAAAATAACTTTCTTTTTCTGTATCAAAGGCAACTCCATTTATCTCGGCAAGTCACACTAATGGATAATAATGATACGAAATTAAGGCGAAAGTCATAATAATTGATATACTGGAAGCCAAAATATACTACCAAGAATCGAAATAATGCCCTGGTAGCAATCAAGGATTAGTAAATCTGGCTGTAATGATTAGGTTAGCATGTCATCAACATTGAATAAACGTGTTTGCAATTTTGCTTGATACATTAAGTCAGGATTTAATGGGTGGATTCAAATTAAAAACAAATTTCATAAGTATTTAATACTAAGGCATGAAATTAACTAATTTTTACAGCGACACTAGTGCTAATCTGACTGTTTTATTCATGTAAAGATATTAAAATTAACTACATGTATGTATATATATATATGTAATTTAATACCCATAACACTGTATTGTTTTATAAAAGAAAAAGAATAGTAGAAATAAAACTTAATCGTATTTATGCTAATAGACGAAATTGTTAGATCTTCTTGAAGTGTTGAAAAGCTTAAGATATAGTACTTTTCATTCTTTAATGTAAAATTAATCGGAACTTGTAATTAAATAATTATAAATTAATATTTAAAAAGATCTGTTAAATATAATCCTAAGATTTATTCACAGCCATGAATCCTTATCAAAAAGAACAAAATTTAAAAAAAATAAATAATATTTTTACAAAGTATATAAATACACCACACCTTTTTTTTTTTTACACTGAGATACGATCATCAGAAAACCATGCAAAAAAATACATGCGACATATGGTAAATTTGGGGATATGTTCCATAACTTTAAGAAATCGTGTAAGATAAAAAAAACTCTATATATTTTCCCAAAAAACCGTACAAAAAAAAAGTAATAATGAAATCCATATTACATATTAATGAGACAAAAACAATTCATTTTTACTACACAAAAATTTAAATTAGTGTATAGTGAAAATTCAATCTATAGGTACATGCAACATATAAAAATTCAAATTGAAATTATGAATAAAACTACTAACTACTATTCATCACTTCTTGATAACAAGCAAGCACGTTTGTTACGAACTGGATCAAAAATGCTATCATCATAAAGTAATCATATCATAATAATCATAGTCAGATATGTCTAGTAGAACTGTCGGCTTTGATTCAAATGAAGAATTTCGTGTTTGTTGTTAACGGCCTCTGTTGGTTTTTTTGTTGTTACAAAGTCTGTTATTAGCTACCATTTTTTGGTTCCTCATGTTGCTTATATAATTCTTGATATCCTGCTACACAAAACTAAAGATTACGTTGACATTTTAAAGCAAGCTTCATGTCAGAATCATATGAAAACGTTGTTCTACACCCGTAGCAAATTTCAAGCCCTCTCAAATTAAATGAACCGTTAATAGCTGAACTTCACCTTCGAATTCGTCATTTTCGACTTGAATTATCGAAACGAAAAAATGCTTACAAATTTGTAAAAAGGAAATATCATGCATGACAGAAATTGTAGTTTTAAGGAAATGTTTCAAGTTAATAGCATGTTAAAACAATTTTTTTAATGAAAGCGAATGAATATAGTCGAAACAGTGATGTGATGGATTTCCAGTTTGGCTGAAACCGAAATGCTGTGTTCAAGTTGAAGTACAACGAAAAAAAGTGATTATAAAATTTGTGTATTCACCGTAACTTCAGAATACGAAGTAAACAAGTCACGAAGTAGACAAAAGTCACTCACACATACAGGCATAAATCTACCGTCTTCTGATTAGTCACTCACACATATAGGCATAAACCTACCGTCTTCTGATTACACTATCAAAATTAGAACTAAAAAAATGGGGGGGGGGGGGGGGGCTAGAACAAAAATTTCGCGTAATAAAATATATTGATGAATCGTGTTATTTCAAAATCGTATAAAAAAAAGGACCGCGTTAAAAAGAAAAAGTTGGATGTATATACTGGGTTCGAAATTAGTTGAAATAGGAGACAGAATTGAATTTAAACCGACAGTAAAAATAAATGTCTGGATCACGGTCACGGATAAGTATCTTGACATTTTGATCAAATGACGAGAATTATCGCTTCTTGAATTTATATAAATTTTCCAAACTTTAATCCCAAATTAAATGGAGATTTTGATGCCGATTCGAAGATACCACGCGAGGACTTCAAGCCCAATTTCATTTCACGTGGAACAGCTCCCCTTCCCTATTTCACACCACGGTTCTTTGACTAAATCAAGAATTGAATTTAGGATTAACCTTAACATCGTCATTCATAACAATTGATACTTAAATTATTAAATTATCACAGTTTATATTATTCTCGTAGTAATGAAAACTGCAAATGAACAATATCGCACATGTATTACAATTTTCTGCAAGTATTTCGAGAAATCAAAAATGATGAAATGAATTTCATTAAAAATGTATGATTGTTTAAAATGAACACCAAAAATGATCGCGAAGTCCAACCAGTAAGTTCACCATTACACTACAAAATATGCAGAAATTTTTTTTTAAAAAAAAATACTGCTACAAATTGCTTTCCCTGAATAACATTTAATTAGACGTTCAAAGCAATACAATAAATTATATTTTAGAAAGAAAAGTATATAATGTAAAATAAGTTTTTCACAGTCATATGTTTATAGTCTCTGTTTTAAAACAACGGTGGGTGACTTTGTTCTCGCTTCCCATAGATTTCTTCGCATCCATCCAGCATGGTTACCTATCCTCACAGCACGTGCTATACTTGCTGAGTGAGTGGTGACTTGGTCGGTTTAATTAACGTCGCACTAGAAGCAACACGAGGGCTATTGGCGACGGACCTCGTATTTTGAACCTCGGTCAAATGACGAGGACGATATTTGAACTCCTAACTTCCACACCACACTTCGAACCTCCACAGATTTAACGTCCATCCATCCCTGGCTACACGGCGGGTGTTCCGTGGCATCAAGTCTCGAACCCACGACTCGCTGAAAACCGCCGGCAGCGACCATGACTACTAAGCTATCGTGGCCACTGCGGAGTAAGTGAAAGGGATGTTTAATGGCACAAGAGCCAAATGTGACTATGCCGCGCCACACAAGATGTAACTGTGGTTTAGAAGTTTGAGAAAAAAAATAAAAAAGAGATAAAAAGTTTGACAAGAAGGAAGGTCGAAAAAAGAAAAGAATTGCTACGGTATCCAAGGTGAGTGATAGTGAAGTTTATTGGCGCAAGAGCCAGATGTGGCCATACTGCGCCAAACAAGGTGTGATCTAGAGATTAAAACTATGAAAATAGATTGGTCGACAAGAAGTGTCAAGTGAGAAAGTAAAGTTTATTGGCACAAGAGCCAGATATGGCTATGTTGCGCCAAAAAGATTTAACTGAAGTGAAAAAATGGAAGAAAAGACGCAAATTGGTTGACAAGAAGGAGGGTCGAAAATAGAGAAGGATCGCTAGGGTATCCCGGGGGCGCCGGTATCCCAGGAGAGCGTCGGCCTTGTTTACCAAACATAGTAAACCCTATAGGAAAGAGAAAGATGACCAGGGTGCCTCGAGATCGTGATGCCCGTATCTACCTAACGAATGCTATACTCACTGCCCGAATCTCTCCTATTTGTTGTAGTGCTTTACGAAATGTTCAGTCTAAGCCATGCCGGGATGCCCGGCATTACATTTTTGTGCATATTTCAGCCAAGCAAATTTTTTAATAATGGAAGAAATGAAAGGAAAGGTAATTAAGTGTTAATGCAATATGGTTCATACAAATGTTTTATTTATAATTCCTAGTTTTAGGAGGATAAAAAGGAATAAAAATTTAATTTTTGTCCCTAAAAAGTGCGTGGTGGGGGAGGGGCAATTTAATCACAGTCACTATTTTTAAATCATG